>JAVYIG010002819.1:0-226004 GCA_035222895.1 Strongylocentrotus droebachiensis | reverse complement strand
AATGGACCTTGTCTATGCGCGCGCATTATTCAGCCGAAACGCACAACATGCATGCTAAAAATCCACATCGACCGTTATACTGACGCCGTGCATGAAATAGCTGCTATAAGCTATAATCTACACGGATGTAGATTTGAATAAGTTTGTTACAGGGCAGAAGTATTCGTTAGTTCTACTCTTCCCAACAGCTGCAACAGAAAAAGGGGAAAAAATAAGAAGAACTGAACAAATGTAAGTGGAGTAAGTGGAAGAAACGCAAGCAAGTGCCAGCCTTGGCCTAGGCCCTAGCTCAGTAGCTGGACCTTTGAAGAAGCTCTGACTGAGACTGAGTCTGAAAATGTTATTTGCAATTGTCTGTCTGAGCTGAGAATGAGACACAGTCCTGTGTGTAGTCTATTAGATTGTGCATGAATGATGCTGACAACAATTATAGATGTCAGAAATAACATCTCATGGGGGAGGAGGGGGGGATTTGGTCATCATGGTCATGACTCGAGCATGGATTGCTAACCGTCGTAAACTAAAATAAAATGAAAACTATATTTTAACGTTACTTATCCTTACACGTGACGTAGAACTTGCTGCATTGAGCGCTGTGCACTTAGTTTACGCTCTCCCATTGGCCGAAAAGGACAGAGACAATTCTGGTTCGCACATGCGCAGATTGTTTTTTTTGTCGAGTTACCGTCGTGTTTGCGAAAGCGCACTATTACCGTAAATCTCAGTGTACAAAACGCACCCCTATTTTGGGGGCCATAAGTGCAGTTGAAGGCGCCGATTTTTATGCTTGTCACAAATAGTAACAATGTCGTTTTTAAAACTAAAGATGACAGACAAATTTTCCTCTAAGTCCAAACAGAAATCCGGCCATACAGGTAGTGTTCTGGTGTTTCTTGTATGACTGAGCTGGGGAGACATTGACAGGCACAGTGCAGGGCCATAAATTGACACTTGAAAAAAGTTTCAATTTTTTTTGGCATGAAATAAGTGCATCCAGGTGGTTCCACATCTAGACTTTGCAAGGATAGGAGTACTTGAAGCTATCAATGAAAGCTGCTGGTACTGCATATACTTAAGAGGGTGATATACTTTCTGCTAAGAGCAGAAATGAAAGCGGCAGCTCGCTAGATTTTCTCAAGACTTTGTATTGATGTCAGAGTCCGAGGGTTCCAAGCTTCACTGCCATACTCCAGTTGCGGATGAACAAGCATTGTGTAGGCTTTGGATTTGATGTTCTTGGTGCACGGTGATAGAGTTCTGCGTAGGAGGCCAAGTGTTCTATTGGCTTTCTGGGTGGTGAGTTTACATTGGGTATTCTATTTAAGGTCATGGGGTAATCGTGACACCAAGATACTTGTATTGTTTTACTCGAGGAATCGACTCATTTAGTAGGGTGTAGTCCACTGTGATGGGGGTGCTTTTTGTTTGTGATTGAGAAGGTAGCACACCTCTCGATGGTGAATCCCATCAGCCATTTTGTGGACCAGTCTGCAAGAACATGGAGATCTTCTTGCAGTACATGAGTGTCAGAGGGAGAGTCGATCAGCCGGTAGATGACACTGTCATCTGCAAATAGACGCAATGTGGACTTGATGTTGAGTTTGATGTCATTGATGTACAGCAGGAAGAGTACAGGGCCAATGACAGAACCCTGCGGTACTCCTGAAGTAACAGGCATCCATGATGAGCGAGCACCATTGACGACCACAGCGTCATGTCTATTTGCTAGGAGCGACATAGTCCAGCGGAGAGAGTCTCCCCTGATTCCGTAGTAATGTAGTTTGGATATAAGGTATGGATGTGGTATGCGATTGAACGCTTTTTGGAAGTCAAGAAAGATGATTTCAGTTTGTACTTTGTCTGGTATTGTAACTCTGTTGAAACAGAAATGACAATGCAGGGGCTATTTCGTGTGCCAACATCTTCAAAAGTCTTGGATGTATCTCATCTGGGCAACTGGCTTTGAATGGATTCAGTTGAAGCAGTTGCTTATTAAACTACACCAGACCGGTGAAACAATAATATTGTAGGGAAAAAATGTAAAAAACTCTTCTTTCCAACCTCGCTCTTTCTTTCTCTCTTTTAATCATGCAGGTGCGTCAAAAGTTTGTGGATACCGTGCAATAAACTAGTCTCTTCAGTCCAAAGACCATCGCATTGACTTTACCATGTGGCGTGTGAAGCCTTGGCTTTGGGTTCTTTCCCTTCGCTGATGTCTCGTGTCGGATTGTGCCGCCATGCAAGTGCAGCAGCAGCAGCAACCGGGGAAGGGGAAGCAGCGAACTATGGCAATCAGACGGGAGGACTATGGCTCACAATGGGAAAGAAGAGCACCACTGAATCCATTTCATGTCAAATCATTGGTTGATCAGGGTGTCAAAGTACTTGTACAACCTTCCAACAGACGTGCATACCCAACTCAGGTTAGTACTCATAGCCACTCTCTGGGATAGATTTGTATCATCATGAACAAAGGGTTTCGCACAGGCCATGTGCTACATATGTTGATAGTAAGTTTTTTAAAGCCCCACTGTACTACTTGTAGCTACTTGCTCCCTCTATATAGAAGACAATGCCTAATCAGAGACCATTGGTCCCCCATGATCTCCTCTTTATTATGTAAGTTGAGAGCTTATTTGATGAGATAACTACCTTGTCAGTGACCATGAACGGAGGTCTAGTCCCTCCTGGCCAAACTAGTGCAGTGGGGCTTTAACATAATCTATTGACCAGTCGTCTCTTACTCTCTTATCTCTCCTTGTTTTACCAGGAGTATGAGAGGTGCGGTGCCATCACCCAAGAAGACATCAGCGAAGCATCCCTCATCATGGGTGTGAAGCAAGTCCCGATTCCACGCCTCATACCAAGCAAGACCTACTGCTTCTTCTCCCACACCATCAAAGCACAGACTGAAAACATGCCCATGTTAGATCAGCTGATAGAAAGGGTATGCACATGCATGCACGTCTTATACAGTGTATATATAAGGCCATTAAAAAAATTTATACAACACCTACGTGGATCCTTGTCATTTGATTGGAGGATTGTTGGTCACATGATATTCAATAGATGGTATATTGCACGGTCGTGCATTTTTGGTTATATGCGCCGTGCATTTTTGGTTATATGCAGACTGCGTACCTCTCAGTCGTGCGCGCGCGTATCCCTGCGTGTATCTGACGCGAAGGCAATCTCAATGTAATCGAGAAGGCTTGACTCCAAATTTAATTTATCTTTAATATAAGGAGTAAAGCATAATTTGTTAATTAACGTTTTATTAGATCTTCTTCGATGTTGTATAAAACAAATAATGAATGTTTTTCATTCGTTCAATAGTGCAAATATTTTCATTCGTTGAAATATTAACGTTAATTCTATTCAACTCGGCTGACGCCTCGTTGAATAGAATGTTAATCTTTCAACTCATGAAAATATTCGCACTATTGAACTCATAACCATTCATTATTTGTATAATATACATGTTTAGCGTCCCCGCCCGCTTCCTTTTTGGGGGCCGCCTCCTATTTTTTTTTTGAAAGAAAAAAAACATGAAAAACACTGCTAAAATGGCTCTATTTCTGATTTAAAAAAAAAAAATTGTCGGCGGCCATCTTGAAAAAAAATAGCCCCGACTGTCAGAGAAAATGTACCGAGCGGCCATTTTGAGCGGCCATTTTGAAATAAAAAATAAAACATAAAAAGGGCCTCCTCCTTCCTATTTTTCAAAAAAACAGGACGCTAAACATGTTTGTTTTTTAATTTGGCCTAAGATGTCCATTTTAGTTACTTACTTTACTTTACTTTAAAGTGACTCGGTAAAATTGTTGAAAGTTAATTAAAAAATTTGATAATTTTTGTATGAAATGTTACTTTTTATATTCCTTTTACTGGACTAACCCTCTATCATGCAAAAATTGAATTAAATTGTAATAATATAGTTGGGAGAATTAAGGAATCGATCAGATCAGTTTTTCCCATTTTATATTGTTAATAATGGTCAGATTATCTTTAATTGTACATCTACATGTAGCATTGAAATCACTACCTTAGCATCACTCTCTCTCATCTGAACAATGTAACCAAGTCCCTTTAATCCAGCGATGCTATGCTTGTTCATCGATCGTAGATGTCTTCTTCAGTGGTTATACATTAATTATCCTTGTCATTTCAAATTAAATAAGTGGGAAAGGATAAAAATGTGCGCAACCTTGCAATATCAGCTGATACAGACTCATAGACAAGATCATGGTTTTTAGAACAGTATTTGCCTACGGATAGTCTATTCTTAAAACAGTTTACAGAAGTTGCTGAGATAACATATTCAGAAAGACTGTCCACAATCTGTTACATTTGAGAGTTAATGGGTTTGAAGTCTTCAAAGTACAATATTTTGTGATAGCCTTGTCTTCTCTGGTGAAATAGGGAAATTGAAAGAGTGCAAGTCCAAAGTAATTTCCAGAGTGAAAATTGTGTCATATAACCGGGTAATTCTGATCAAATCAAGGCTTTGAATTCCATTTAAGTGCTAGTAGTACTATTTGCAGTATAAATACTAATGTTTACTCGGAGTAAATTATCAGATAAGAGGTTTGTGTAAACAAGGATTTGAGTCTTGTATTTTTGTTGGTTCTATAAAAGAAAGCAGGATCAGCTCTGCAAGACAATCATATAAACAATTTAGACTTCTATATTTGTTAATATTAAAGGGATGGGCTGGAAAGAAGGGGTGGATGTCAAGTTTCATAATGTGTGCATTAGCTAAAGTTAATTAATGTATCAGTCAAATTTGTGTATGAAGGCCACTAAAAGCAAAGAGAAAATAAGGCCAATAAAGATATGTGGTCTAAACAGGGTCTACAACTTAAAATTCTATCTAGAGGGTGAAAATATAATCAACTACTATATGCATGGGGTTTGGAGAAGTACTAAATAACCACAAAATACTGGTTGAGTCTATGAGATAAGGACACTTATCCTGATTTAGCTCATTATTATCCTTTGTGTTTGTTAAAAAAAATATTTCTACTCATTTTAATGACAACATGAGATTTTACAAGTATGAATGTTAATTTAGCTCAGAGCAAAGGAAAATCCAACAGAATCAAGTCATTTCATTGCCATAAGTGAACATTTTTTTTTCTCCACCTCTTAAATTTCATTTCAGAACATCCGGCTTCTGGATTATGAGAAGATTGTAGATGAAAACGGCAAACGTTTGGTGGCTTTTGGAAAGTTTGCTGGTATTGCAGGGATGATCAACATTCTACACGGCATCGGACTCAGACTTCTAGCCCTGGGGCATCACACACCATTCATTGTAAGTTTGCGTCTGAGTAATAGTCAGAAAATGTGAGATAAAGATGGCAATGAGAAACAGACAGATGATTATAGAAATATGCTTGTACACCCCGCCTCAGCTTCTGAACGGGCAATTTATAGAACTTTGATATGCAGTGATTCAATTAGTTATCCTTTCAGGTTCAGCACTTATATGTTTAATTAGTTGTTATTATTAATCAAATGTGATTTGAATTTGTCTCTCCATACTTTTACTTTTCCATGCAGTCCCATGTACCCTTTATACTGATTTCCATTTCTTGCATGATCAACGAAACAAAAGTTCTGGGGGGGGCCTTTCACAAAACTTGTCATCAGTGACAAATAACAGTTTTTGTTGTAAGCTATTGAAATCCTTGCTTCTGATTGGTTATCAGCAGATTTGTCACTGATTTTTGTCATTTGTCATTGGAAAAAGGCTTTGTGAAACAGGTCCCTGGTATCTTAGTATCCGTTCTAAGACATGCAACATTGCAAGATACATTTATGAACAAATACTTGTATTACCATTTGAATTCTTTCTTTGAACTCTCATCTACAGCATATAGCAGCTGCACACAACTACAGGAGTAGTAGCATGGCACGGCAAGCCATCAGAGATGCAGGGTATGAGATCTCCTTAGGTCTGATGCCAAAGTCGGTCGGTCCTATGACGTTTGTCTTCATGGGGTCTGGAAACGTGTCACAAGTAAGAGTTTATTCCACTCTCAGATCTAAATCCCGATGGCACTACTTATAGCTACTTGTGCCCTCTATATAGCAAACAATGCCTAATTGGTGACCATTGGTCCCCCATGGTCCCCTTTTTATGCCTCCGCTACAAAGTAGCCGGAGGCATTATGTTTTCGGGTTGTCCGTCCGTCCGTCCGTACGTCCCGTTCTCGTGATCGCGTTATCTCAAGAACCGATTGGTTGATTCCCGCCAAACTTGGGTCATGTATGTATCTCACAGAGCCAATGAACTGATTAGATTTTGGGGTCACGAGATCCAAGGTCAAAGGTCACAGGGCTCATTATGTATGCGAAAATGGCTCGTGATCGCGTTATCTCAAGAACCGATTTATGGATTCCTGCCAAACTTGAGTCATGTATGTATCTCACAGAGCCAATAAACTGATTAGATTTTGGAGTCACGAGATCCAAGGTCAAAGGTCACAGGGCTCATTATGTATGCCAAAATGGCTCGTGATCGCGTTATCTCAAGAACTGATTGATGGATTCCTGCCAAACTTAAGTCATGGGTGTATCTTGCAGAGCCAATGAACTGATTAGATTTTGGGGTCACAAGGTCGAAGGTCAAAGGTCACAGGGCTCATTATGTATGCAAAATAGCTTTGATCGCATTATCTCAAGAACCGATTGATGGATTCCTGCCAAACTCAGGTCATGTATGTATCTCGCAGAGCCAATGAAATGATTCGATTTTGGGGTCACCAGGTCAAAGGTCACAGGGGTCTTTATGTATCCAAAAATAGCTTGTGATCGCATTATCATGAGATCAAATAGACAGATTACTATCAAACTCAAGTCATGTATGTATCTTGCAGAGCCAATGAACTGATTAGATTTTGGGGTCACCAGGTCGAAGGTCAAAGGTCACATGGCTCATTATGTATGCCAAAAATAGCTTGTGCATGCATTATCATTAAAACCCACAGATGGATTACAATCAAACTTGAATTTAAAAATTGTTTCTGTTTTGGTTTGTAAAATTGCTCTATGGCGGAGGCATCATTTTTGACTGCGCGCAGTCAAAGTTCCATCTAGTTCTTATGTTAATTGAGAGCTGATTTGATGAGATAACCACCTGTCAGTGACCAAGCAGGGAGGTCTAATCCCTCCTGGCCAAACTAGTGCAGATAGGCTTTGATAAACTGCACACCAAATGTACCTGATTTTAACTGATCATAATAAAGTTGAACAATTATTACCATGATCCCAACAGGAAATATATAAAAGCTTAATTAAAGTTAGAGACTATTATTCTTGTTACAATTGGTACGCTTGAAATTCCACCAAAGGTAAAAAATTTGGTTTTGAAATGGTCATCTTCAAATGTTGTTTGAAAGTTCAGGTTTGCATGGTGAGAAGATTACTGGTTCAACCATGTGGATAATCCTTAAAAGGACTGCTGGTGTTCTTTCATATTGATTGATTCTCAGTCTTTTTCATGACTTCTCAATAAACACAAAAGAATACAAACGGCCCTTTTAAATATAGTTGATTCTCAGTCCTTTTCAAGACTTCTCAAATCTCATTCAACACGAAAGAATACAAACAGTCCTTCTAGGGACTTTCCACATGGTTGTACTGCAAATCCACTCTCTAATGGTCATCTTGTTATAGACTATTTCACTTAATTGATGCAAAATATTTGTTGTTGTTGTAATTTCCAGGGGGCAAAGGAAATGATAGATGAGCTACCAGTTGAGTATGTCCAGCCCCAGGATCTAAAAGAAGTTGCACAACACGGAGGTAATAAATCACATCATGAAAGTATATAGATTGGATGGATCACATCCTTTGTTTTTGATATAGCAGTGTCTATAAGTGTGAACACACCGAGAATCCCTGTTAGCGGGTGGAAAGATCTTGCATGCAACTTTGAAACATCAAAGCTTAAAGGTATTACAAAGTCTTGGTATGGGGTCATGAATTGGGTTCAAATTAACATATTGAAAGCATATGCGTTCCTACAATATTCATTGATCGTTGTCGCGGTTGAAATCGAGTCTAAAGTTATGAAATTATAAATAATAAACTCTTTATGTTGTATAGCTCCCTCTCAAGGTCAAGATATTAATTTAGCTATGAAACAATGTTTCTTGACTAAAATTGACCGATTAGCTATTCCGGTTTGGAAATGATATATCACAACTAGATATTCTGAGATTTTCATGGTCGCAGCTACCATTGCACAGCCATAGGCGCTATTTGTAATTTATCAAAATTTACCGGGAGCACCGGTAAATTTTTATATTCTATTTTTCTCGAAAACAGAAGTGTTTTAGAGGCCAATTTTTTTAGCGTTTATAATACATGCACAGGGGCATCCAAATATATCAAAATTGTAAAGATTCACTATCCATCCAATTTTCGAAATTTCGCAAAACTTTGTATTACCTTTAAAGGGATTGTTTAACAATGTTAAATCTGAGATGCACAGCCCTTTGTGTTATCAGTGTCTGTGATATGGTGTTATATTGAAGCGCTAAAAAAATTGCGCTTCAAAATGATCAAAAAGTGCCTCAAAAAAGTAAAAACCTTTGAGTGACCGGTTTTACCATACTCGTTTTCCCAATAGACTGTGCCGTTATGAAAACCGTTTGGCAAACGCAAAATTTGATTTCGATTTTAAATCATAAATATCTTGATAATCAGACAGGCGATCGGCTTGTAAAAGTCATGAGGTTCCTGACTGACCTAAAGGTTTATATTTATCATTGCAGCATGAGCTAAATCAAGGATTTTTTTAAAGGATCTAAGACAAAGTTACCGGATCCCTTTAAAGGGAAAGTCCACCCCAGCTTTCACTTTCGCTTTCACTTTCATTCATGATTCGTCGTGTCAGTGCGATAACAGTGTACCGCGAGCAAAAGTGAATGTCTGCGAAATAAGAAGGCAGCTCGCAACATACGTCACAATTTCGATACTATCGGTTATTTTTTGGCGATCGTTTCATGCCCATGTAACGCATTTGCATTTGGGGGGCGGCTGATTTTCGATAAAAAAGTTGATATATCTTCGTTATGTGATCATGGATTTTAATGAGACTTGTATCATTCTTCATGGTATTATTAGGTCTATATCGTCAGCTAAAGAAAATCCTGGGGTGGACTATCCCTTTAAATGTAATGAATCCTGCTGCCAATTTGAGGAATACCTAGTACTGATAAGTCTATCCAAACAATTATAACTTTCATTGCATACTGCCTCTACCATTTCTGGATCTATTTCAGTAATAAAAATAAGTATAACATATTTAGTAGCAGAGAATAATTTTCCTCAAATTTTTTGATTAGCAATTTCAGCTGATGGATAAATTTTTCAAATTAAATTCTGTACATTTCTATGGAAGAAAACTGCTACACACAAGATATTTTGTATAGCAGTCATGCAAAAATGCATAGCAAATTGCGATGCGATACCAGGAAAATTATTCCCTGAGTAGATATGTTTGATTTGACTTTTTTGAGAATGCATGTTGGCTAGAGGAAAGGAATACATTTTACCCCATCCCAGACAAACGAGCAAATTGATATGATTGGATATATATATATAGAAGTAAGCTGACAAAAACCAAATGAACCAAATTTTAACAAAAAAAGATCTCTTAGATTCTCTATGTATTTATTCATTCTTTGTTGTACTTAAATGTAAAACGCTGAATACTTGCAGTGGAACTGTGGTTTGTTAGAGAAAATGCTTTTTAATGTAATTAAAATTATTGACTTTGTAACACTGCTGTTAATAACCAACAGATACAAGAAAGATTTATGCAACGGTGGTCAACAGAAAAGACCATCTTGTGAGGAAGGATGGAGGAGAGTTTGAGGCAGCTGAATATGATGTAAATCCAGAAAGATACAAGTCAGTCTTCAATGAAGAGGTGAGTTAATACATCATTTTTTTTTATCGTCTTGTGAGGAAAAGGGGTGGAGGGTGTGAGACAATTGAGCTATGGATTCGAGCATGAATTTAGTGCTCATTATCAGTTGGACCGCTACATTTTGAGGAAAGGTGAGGGATATTTTGGGTTTTTTGTTGTTGGTAGATCAAGAATCAAGAGGTGAACTTGCAGTACAATCAACCTCGGACGAGTCAAATAACCTATTAATAAGCTGGTGATAATAAATGTCCCAATTTTTCTTCATAGACTTAGGTGATAACCCTCTGTATTAGTATTAACACAAATTGTAAGAATTAAACTCACTATTCAGCAAAATTGACTGTTGCTTTTAATCATCAATTAGACCAGCTTTAGTGATTCATTTTGTTGTTGAAATACAATATGCCTTGTGATGTGAATCTGGTATAATTTCCCCTTCTGATTAAGATTGGTCCATGGGCATCCTGCATCATCAACGGTATCTTCTGGGACATGAGGCACCCTCGTTTCCTGACCAACATGGACACCCAGACCCTCCTCGGTCCCATGCACGTCCAACCGACCTCCGAGCCCGGCTGCCCCACTCTCCCGCACCGCCTCCTGGCCATCTGTGACATCACTGCGGATCCAGGCGGTTCCATAGAGTTCATCACCGACTGCACCACCATCGAGTCACCGTTCTGCCTGTACGACGCCGACCATCGCCACCAGCACTTCAAGTCCTTGAGGTTCTCTGGGGATGGTGTCCTGGTGTGTTCCATCGATAACATGCCTGCGCAGCTGCCCCGTGAAGCTACCGACTTCTTTGGTGGTCTCTTGTACCCTCTGATACCTGAACTGGTAAGAGGGTGCTTTGTGCGAGTCTTGACATTGCTAGTCTAGTGACTCAAATGCAGATGATCCTTTAAATTCAGAAAGAATTCAACAAATGTTGGTTTGATTGTTGTAGTATTTCAACAATATACATAGAGTTACCCCATTACTTAAAATTTGATAGTGCTGGGTCACAAAGTAGGCATCATGATAATCAGTGATGTTCAAGTGAGGAAGTGCTAGGAATGCTATCATAAATTACACTTACTATTGAAAGTAAACCTATGATATTAAAGGTAATACAAAGTTTTGGGATGGGGTCATGAATTTGGTTCAAATGATCATATTGGAAGCATATGCGATCCTACAATATTCAGGGATTGTTGTTGCGGTTGAAATCGAGTCTAAAGTCATGAAATTGTAAATAATAAAGTCTTTATGTTATATTGCTCCCTCTCAAGGTCAAGATATTAATTAAGCTATAAAACAATGTTTCTTGACTAAAATCAACCAATTAGCTATTCCCGTGTGGAAATTATATAACACAACTACATAGTCTTGAGATATTCTGAGATATTCTGTGACATGGTCACAGCTACCATTGTACAGCCGTAGGCGCTATTTGAAATTTATCAAAATTTACTGGGAGCACCGGTAAATTTTTATATTAAATTTAGATTTCTTAAGAGAAGTGTTTTAGGGGCTAATTTTTCTTGTGCTTGTAATAAGTCTACAGGGGCATCCAAATATATCAAAATTGTAAAGAATCACTTTCCACCCAATTTTCAAATTTCCCAAAACTTTGTATTACCTTTAAGTGTTGACCACAAATTTAATTGTTATCATGTTGTAAATCATTATGCTCTTCAAAGCCCGTTTTTGTTCAAGATTTCTTAGCTTATAAATGACATTTAACCCTATGTCAACTGGGGGGGGGGTCAATTTGACCCCCCCCTGTAGAAATTTCGCGACTACTCCTTTCACGACTTTTTACTTTCGAGTCTTACGCATCTTTTAAAACAATTTTTTCGAAAATCGGACCTACGGTTACAAGGTCACATGACCTTTTGTCTTTGCATGTCAGCCCGAAAATCGCTCATTTTCATGATTTGTGTACAAAACCTATGTAAAAGTCATTTTTCCTAAAAATAGATAAAACATTGGTTATTGAGTCTTGTTTAAAGTTTAGATGTTTGTTTTTGGGTCAAAATAGTTGAATTGTAGTTATAAATGAAATAAAACAACAAAAACAATAAAATACATAAGTTAAAAAACAATGAAATACATAAGAAATTATCAAAACAAGAGATAACATAAGGAATAACCTGGCTCTTCCAATTTTTTGTGTTGTATTATTATTCCAAATGGTCTAATAAATATATGTAGTGAAAAAGAATACTTAAATATGAATAATCTATGATTTATGGGCAGAAATGTGAATTGTATGACCTTATTTGCATAAATTAGCATAAATATGCAAATGAGTGAATTTTTCAAAAATTTGAAATTACCATAGTATTCTTTACACTTCACTTGACATGCATGCAAATTTTCGCGGCGATCGGCGGTGAAACGGCCGAGATCTTAGGGGAAGTTGTAAAAACCTGGTCTGAAATAGCCCAGTTAAGATAGGGTTAAGGCTGGTTCAACCGCACCCTTTTTTTATGATGATATAAAGTGTAATAGGTTTCACGTTTCTGTATCTTATGTTAAACACAGAACTCAGTGAATATGTCCAAATCCTTTGTTGTGCACTATTGGCATTAATTTTACATGTTAAAAAAAGTGGCAGCTATTACTGCATCATATCTGAGCACTCCTTTAGGCTAATTACTTAAAGGGGCTGTAGCATGACAAGACTGTCTTTCCCGTGGCCTGACTCGGGGGCTAATCGGGTATAATACGACTACGGACGAAGCAACCGCAGTAGGCCTACATATTCACTTAACTGACCCAGTTAATCAAGTCCATTCGTTTACGTTCAGTTGTCCAAAAGAAGTCAGAGATGGCGTTTACCAGTATTTGCCATGCTACAGCCCCTTTAAATGATGGGTAGTTGTGGTTTATATTGATGTCTGAAAATTCACTCTGTCAGTCTTGGGGACTTTGTTTGTTAGCTTCCTTTATGTCTGAATTAGTTTTAACAATTTTTTTCAATCTTCATGTCTATTTCTTTTTTAGTTGACATCTGATGCTACCAAGCCTATTGAGGAAGAGAACTTCTCAAGAGTCGTAAATGATGTAAGCTTGATTTAATTTCCTATACCCAGGGGGATGTTTCACAAAGATCCTAAGTTGAACTTATCTCTAGGTTGGACTTAACAATTATGGAAAGCCGTTAGTATCTTTGAAAATATTTTGTAAAAGTTATTTTAAAAGGCATTAAATGTTGATTCAAATCATTCATATTTTTTATTATCATGGAAAATTTCATGTTCTTGATGTGGAATTTATGAAAAGTCTAAAATACTTTAATTTTTGCTTTTGGAAATGTTTAATTTTTGCTTTTGGAAACGTTTAATTTTAAGGCTACAAATGGCTCTCCATAATTTTTAAGTTCAACTTAGAGTTAAGTTCAACTTAGGATCTTTGTGAAACACCCCCAGGACTTGATACCAACAGGCACCTGGGCAATGTTTCATAAAACTTGTTACCAATAACAAATGCTAAATTTCTATGACAAATTTGCCCTCAGCCAATCAAATGCCACGATTTCAGTAGCTTATACAGTTAATGTAACTTGTTATTAATGACTAGTTTTATGAAACAGGTCCCTGAATTTTTGAATTGAAACAAGGGACCCCATGCACACAGACCTTCATCATTTGAATCGAAATCCTCAGCGAAAAGAAGAAAAAAAATACCTTTCTATATCAATATTCCTTCTTTTGATATTCCAGATTGGTTGCCAGGTATACATAGCAAAGAACAGAATGGACTAGAAAAAGGAGGAAGAAGGGTTATATTTTTATTTTTGCAATCATGATTTTAATTGTTTTGTCATTTGTTAGCTAGTGTAATGGTACCAGTATTTCTAAATCTTGCTTGAAATCCAATGCATTACTATGATACCTTTATGTTATTGCAATGTAAATCTTGACCTCATCAGGCTATCATATGTTCCAATGGCAAACTAACGCAAGGCTACCAGTACATCCAAGCTCTTAGGGATAAGATCGACCCGTAAGTACATCTACCCTCTTACATCACCCACACCTGTCTCGGTCTGATGTTTTATCCGTGACTGTAGGTATCACATTTCTGAGTGAATTTATTAATTTTATGAGGATGAGATGCTTCCTATGATACAGATTTTCCTTATATAGCATTTTAAAGAGAAGGTTGAGTTCTGGGAAGAGGTGGAAAATAATATGTGAGCATTATCATTGTATTATGCAAGTGTGGAAGAACATCAGATAAAAAATGTTCCCTGAAAAGCATGGCTTCTTCAAAAGCCTTAATATTCTAAATATGGCATGTATGTAACATCATAACAATCGGGACAGATATTTATGCCACATGTTCGTGTAGTCCCATATACATCTTTCTGTGTACAGTGCTTGTAACTTTACCAAGACTGGGCCAAATTTCTTATCATTTTGATGATTCCAGAACCTTGCAGTACACACCAATACTTACCGGTATATGCTAGATGATCAACCTTTTCTGATCGATTCCACAACGTTTCTTTCACAACGCAATCGCATGACCAGAACTCAACTTTATCTTTAAGAATGTCGGTATCAGCAGCAAGCTTTCTCCATGTTTTTATGATGCCAGGGCCCTGTGTTGTAAAGAGTTGATATCAATCGCAACTATGTACATAAAAGATAGGGACTGCAAACTTGCGATTGATTGGATCAATCACAACTCTCTCGATGCGAACAAAAACCTGTGGTGTTTTTACAAAGTACAAGGATTTGTTAGATAATAAACCCAAGGTGCAACTGTGTGGGTGCAAAGGTATTCTATGAACCTTTGCAATATTCCTAGCAATCAGCTATTAAAGGCATAGACAAAAGTTTGAGCTTAATTTGATCAGAAATCATGGACAAATTGTCAAAATATATTTGGCTATGTATCTTTCAGTACTCATATAGAAACCTCAAGATCTTCCAGAAGTGAATGTTCCCTTTATCCTTGAGTTTGCCCATACATTTTTTGTCTTTAGATATACTACCATGATATTGGAAAACACTGTCTTTTGATAACTATTAAATGTATAACCCTTTGGTTTTCTTCATAACCTTGATATCTAAACCTCATTATTCAATCCCCATATGCAGGTATGTGTGTGTTTTTTTTAATGGATGTGACAATACACTAGTAGCTAACTGTATTGATTGTTCTATATGATCTACAGGAGAGTCCCAATAGACATGGCTACAGCAGAGAAGAAGGTTCTGGTCTTAGGCTCCGGCATGATGGTACCTCCAGTCATTGATTACCTTACCAGAGACAATAGTCTAGCTTGTACTATAGGTGAGTCTTATTCTTTGTAGATCTATGTATTGTGTTTCTCCTTTATTATTATTATTTTTTATATGCTGCCCTTTTCCCAGAGCGGCCCAAAGCACTTACAACAAGAAAAATCTTACAAAAAATGAAAATAAAAACTTACAGAATCCTAAAAATCTGGATTACAAAAAAGATATGTTTTAACCCTATCTAGCTCAGCCTATTTTGAAACTGCATAGCCGTGGTGGGATGGGGCTTCTAAGGCCCCCCCTCCCCCATGATCTAGGCCATTGAACGACCGATCGCTGCAGAAATTTGCATGCATGTCAAGTGAAGTGCATAGATTACTATGGTAATTTTTTTTATTTTTAAATTCACTCATTCACATATTTATTTATGCAAATAAGGTAATAAAATTCACATTTTTACCCATAAATCATATATTCTTCATATTTAAACATTAGTTTCCCTACATTTATTATAAAATTGGAAGAACCAGGTTATTCCTTATGTTTTCTATTGATTTGATAATTTCCTATGTATTTCTTTTTTTTTAAATTTATGTATTTTATTGTTTTGGGTGTTTTATTTTCAATTCTTACTATAATTCAACTATTTTGAACCCCAAAATAAACACCTTAACTAAAAACAAGACCAAATAACCAATGTTTTATCTCTTCTTGGGGATAATGAGATTTCCATATGTTTTGTACACAAATCAAGAAAATGAGAGATTTTCGGGCAGACATGCAAAGACAAAAGGTCACGTGACTTTGTAATGGTAGGTCCGATTTTCGAAATATTCATTTCAAAAGATGCACAAGACTCGAAAGAAAAAGTCATAAATTTCAACGCAATATTCGTTTGCGTTAAAAAAAAGGGGGAGGGGGGGGGGGGGGCTTCTAGAAAGTTGATACCCCAACTCAGGTGGTCTTCATGTTTCTATGTATTTTTTTAGCCTATGATATGAAGGACGCCACTGAAGGTTTGTATCTCGTTGTACCCTCTTTTCACAAAATGACAGATACGTGCATTGTTCAATTTCTTGTATTGATCACTATGCAGGATGAATAATATTATCATTTTTGAATAGATTAAACTCTGAACTTTATGATTATGTGAACATTTTGCACATTAAGGAATATTTATCCATAGTGCTTGGAGATTTCGTCACAAATTGACAACTCCGAGGGGCACTCGTAAAATTGTATTGGCACTATAGCAAACATTTTCAAAAAATCCAACCCATTTCACCTTACAGGTAGTTCTATTATCTTTGCCCCTTTTTGCTTTTAATCGTAAGTTTATTTTGTACACAATTATTTTGGGGGAGCTACTAATTGCCCATCTTTTAAAAGAAGAAAATATAAAGCATGATATTAAAGATATAGACCAGTTTTGGAAACGCCCCCCTCTCAAAAAATGAAATGGAATCTTTTATTACCAATCATGTGAAAGAATATGTTTTGACTAATACGTGATGATACAAATTTTGCCGGGAAACCGCCTACTAATTGATATATTTGGTAAATTATCATATTGATCCGGCCTGGATAGATATCGTGAATGCATTTCAACAATGAACATTTGGGCATATATTTCTGAATTTTTTGGTGTGCACCTCCATAGGGGTAGCCTCTATCTATTAGGCTCTGTGTTTTTGCTTTAATTTCACTTTAAAGATTGCTTGATTTTGTTGCTGTTAAGTGAGTTCTTAATGGTCAAGGATCAGCTTAGTCAACTTACAAGGAGTAATTTGGGTTTACAATGGAGGGTATTAGACTTTTGAAAGTGCTCTTGTGTGTAACACTTGTTACAGCTGTGTTGAGAGCTCACAGTGATTCTGACCTGTCTTTTGTTGAAAGGAAATGGTGGGTGAATCCACACATTCCTGTTAAAAGCAGTTTGAAGTTCTGTAGTAGACCAATATTGTATTATAGTAATAATACTACAGCAAGTTTTCAACTGAGTACCTTACTTTCTGGTGATATTGAGCCTAACCCAGGACCACAGAATCTCGATGGTCATAACTTTGATCATGATGATGTTCATACATCTCAATATACTGATTATGCACCATCAAGTCGTATTTGCTATGATTTAAATGTTCTCTATCCGTTGAACAGACCGCCTTACCAGCTGCTATCTCAGCCTGTGTGGACCAGGGTTTGTGAGCTTGGTATCGGACGCCGACGTCAAACTCACCGCGGACGTAAGCCCCGTAAGCGTAGGGTCCCAAGGTCACAATACTCTGCACCTATTTCTGTGCCATCCACTGGTCTCCAACGTGGCCTATGGAATGCGCGCTCCCTAGGGGGGTGGGTGCAGGGAGGGGGGAGTTTCCACCTTCGCGCGCGCGGAAGCTTTGAAAGAAGACGATTCGTTGTACCTTTCTCTACTCATAATCCTTGTCTGAATTCAGTCCGCCCCTCCTGCACGAAGCGCGGAAGCTTTGACGTATTATTAGACAAAGAAAACGATTCGTTGTACCTTTCCCGACTCTTAATACTTATCTGTATTCAGTCCCCCTGCGGAAGCTTTGACGTTTCATTAATTTATTAGAGAAAGAAGACGATTCAATGTACCATTCTCAACTCTTAATCCTTATCTGAATACAGTAATGTTTCCTCCCCTCCCGCGCAAAGCGCGGAAAATTTGAAGTTTCATTAAATTATTAGAGCCTGAAGAATACGACTCAAAGTACCGTTCTCGACTCTTAATCCTTGTCTGAATTCCGCCCCACCCCCTCTCGCGCTAAGCTTTGACGTTTCATTAAATTATTAGAGAAAGAAGACGATTGGTTGTACCTTTCTCGACTCTTAATCCTTGTCTGAATTCAGTCCCCTCCCCCCTCCTCCTGCGCGAAGCTTTGACGTATTATTAGACAAAGAAGACGATTCGTTGTACCTTTCCCGACTCTTAATCCTTATCTGTATTCAGTTTCCCCCTTTCCGCGCGAAGCGCAGAAGCTTTGGTGTTTCATTGAATTATTAGAGAAAGAAGACGATTCGTTGTACCGTTCTTGACTCCTTTTCCCTTTTTCTTCCTAAGTCCTCTTACTTTTTTTCTTCTCTTTCTCTCTTTTTTTTTGGGGGGGCGACTGCCCCCCCCTGGCTTCACGCCTGCCTCCTTCGACCATAAGGATGACACAAAATCGCTGCCACTGCTGGGGGATACATTCGCATTGCGCGGCAATACAGATTGCGATATTTCTAGTTATTTTTGCGAATTTAGGTTATTGTCATAAGTGAATTAAGTATTGCCATCTAAACCTCTGAAGGCAATATTTGAAACAATATTAAATGGATATTTTGCGCCCAAGACCCTTGAATCACAATTTTACCCTTACCGGTCTATCTCTTTAATGTAAAGTAAAGTCATTCTTCTGTTAATAATATAGAGAACCTATTTTATATTTGTAACTATATTTATTTTATATTTATTTTCCGATACCCGGTCTTTATTATTGGTGATACTAAGTTACTTTATTATTATTAACTATGTTTATTGTTTTACTAGCAGGATATCTAATAAATAAATTTGGGCTCACCTTATTTCATTGTTTTTCTCCTCTGTTTATATCATCTGTCTACTCTCCTTTTCCCTTTTTTTTCTTGGCAAGAATGGATAAGGTTTAGTCCTACCCTTATAATTTGGTAATCTTATAATGTCTTTACCTTTTTATTGCCTTTTCAATTTTCACTAACGTTATCTAAATCAGTTAAAAATTATATTGATTATTTATCATTGTAGTATCAATTTGTATTTACTATATATATATGTACACTGTACGTATATTTTTTAATCTCAGTTATTGCAAATAAAATGCAATTCATTTTGTATACCGGTAACTTTAAAAAATTAATTAATTGAATAAACCTTAATAAATACAATCAAATCAGAATATAATGTACAAAGAGAAATAGTTTTTAAATTGTACATGTTCTAGTGCCAATCCATCAATTGACAGAAAACAGTGTGCCAAAGTCTGCATATACACAGAGTAGGTTTTCTTGTATAGGTTCAATATACATGTTCATTTTTCATTGGGGAATGGATCATACAAAAAGATCTTGGATTTTTAAATGGTGTTAAATGGGTACCAGGTAGGATGCGACACTCACTGTTGGTCAAACAGTTTTGGAGCATCAAGTAACGCCCGGCTGGAATGCTCCCCATGGAGTGGAGATTGTGCACACAGTGTGTGGGGGCAAGTATTGAATCCAATGACCAGTGTAATAGTATATCTGTAAAGCTCTTAGAGACATCATAGATGTATTAAGCGCTATATATATATATATATATAAGCAGAATTATTATTATTATGTCTGTGTATTTTGTTTATAGCTTCCGATACGAAGGAAGTCGCTGAGGGTCTAGCGAGTCGCTACCCTAACACAGGTGCCCTCTATCTCAATGTTGACATGCATCCAGAGCTACTCAGCAAATGCATCAAGGAACATGACCTGGTTATGAGGTAAGATGTCGGAGGTCAACCAATAAGAACAGTCATAATTGCCTTATTTTGGTCCTACAGACGTTTGCAGCCATGTTTTGAGCGACTGGTATTATATGATAATGTAAAGCTTTACCCATTCAGTTGGAACTTCCAGGTGATAGTTATGTAGTTTATGTAAGTCATTCTCTTTTGGAAGAATTGTATTTCCTGATAAAGCTGAGTTTGACTTTCTGTATGTTAGCTGTACATTAGATTTTTTTGTTTTTTGTTTTTGTTTTTTTGTTGTTGGTTGTCTTGGATGAATTTGAAATGACTTGATGACATCATCTTATGTGGAGTATGCAAATTCGCAATGAATTAGCATTAATTAAGCATGGCTCATCGCCTCAGCTGTATGTGAGCTGATACAGTCCACATCTTATGTCATCACCGTAACTGCAGCAAATTTGACCCCTTTTGAGCCCTAATTTGAAGAGGTGCAGAAAATGAGGATTTAATTTGCTCTTGACAATACTGAAAGGGAATTTTTGTATTAAATATATATTTGTAATCAACCTTTTATTCTGTTTTCCATTGATAGGTTCTTTAAATTTACATATTCTGTCAAAAAAAAAGTTTAATATTGATTTGAAAAGAAGTGGTTTTTACAAGTTTTAATGACCAATCACTTGCCCTCTGTGTCTTCCTTTGTAGTATGTTGCCTCTTAATCTACATAAACGTGTTGCCAAGATGTGCATAGAGCATAAACGACACTTGGCCACAACCAGCTACACATCACCGGAACTCAGAGCCCTGCAACAAAAGTGAGTCAACTATGATGATGATTGAGATGATGTAGCAAAACCTAATACAGTCAAACCTGTCTATTACGACCGCCCAAGGGAACCACAAAAAGTGGTCTTTGTAGACAGGTGGTCTTTGTAGACAGGTTCCTTTAGTACATGTTCCAATGAGAAACCATTTTGAAAGGAAACAAAAAATGTGGTCTTTGTAGACAGGTGGTCACTAAAGCAGGTTTGACTGTAGCTCATTTATGTCATGTATCCACAAATCTTACATGCTTCTTTCTCTGCCAGCAGTATCAAGAATTTTGTTCATGTTCAAACCATATGATGTTCTCTGTTAATTATATGTATTCTGTAGTTGTTGCTAGGTCAATCAAACCTCACAAAACTTAATAATTGTTTTCAGGCAACTACTTCCATACATACATAAAGTGTAGATAACCGGTATCTTGTATATTTCTTCCACCCTGAGTTGAAGGTAGTGTCATTGAATAGACAGTTCAGTACACAATATGTATTTGACAGTTTCATGTAATTACATAGGTAAAAGTACCAAAAATGCTATTGTTATCTCTACATTATCTAGCTTTTAGGAGTTTATGTTTTTTCTAGTTGACGGTCTATTTATATTGATATTATTTTATAGAAGAAAATAAAGTGCATATTCCTTGTATAGTTATTTGTAATGCTTATTTTGAACAGTGCTGTGGATGCTGGTATAACCATAATAACAGAATGTGGATTGGATCCAGGAATTGATCACATGCTGGCTATGGAATGCTTTGAGAATGTTAAACAACAAGGAGGAAAGGTAACTTTATCAGTCAATAATTTTTGGTAAAACAATAATTATAATATTCCACTTTTATATAGCCTTATACATCAACAATGTCTCTAAGCGCTTTACAGATGTGTCATAAAACTTAAACTAATAATTCAAACAATCCTGATGAATTGTTCAACAAATATATATCACTCATTTGATATTCATAAAACAAATTAAGGGCTGTTCTTTCACATATAGTTTGAGTGGCTTGTTTAAGTTGAATATATATTTTTTTTTTCTGACTCTCATTGTATAAACAAATGTAGACATTCCTTTTATTTTATGATAAAACAGACTTGCATATAAAATGTGATCATCAGTCTGTGTAGACTTCTTACCAGTATTTTTGTTTTCTTATTATAAAACTTTGTGTGATAGGTGAAACTGTTTGAGTCATGGTGTGGTGGTCTACCAGCTCCAGAGTTTTCAGCTAATCCTCTCAAGTACAAGTTCAGGTAAGTTGAGATAATCGAAGGAAAGGAATTGAAATATGCAATGAGCTATTTTACACTATTATATACCAGGTATGATTATTTTTACGAGTTGTTTTGACAAGTGTTGTTGTTTATTCATCTTTATTCAAGAAAGTATACATATAACATAATAATAAAGATGTGACATAAAACCCAGGACAGAGATTTGTATTACATTAAATGCATCTCACGCAGGGTTAAACAATTACAATACACAATAACAAAACGGAAAAGAGAACATCATAACGTCAGTGTTTTAAATGAAAACATTAATAATTCCTAACAAAATAACAAAAACAAAAATAATTATTGTTTTCTTAGTTAGCAATGCCTCATAATACATTTACATACCGTTGTCATATTTATCAGTCTCTTCTTAATGAGTAATCAACAGAGGGAACCTATCTCCATAGAGAGAGAGAGAGAGAGAGAGAGAGAGAGAGTTGAAGAGGGGGATAGAGCGAAAGAGAGAGAGAGAGAGAGAAGGAGAGAGAGAGAGAGAGAGGGAGAGATAGAGAGGGAGGTCCCGTTATAACAAGTTATATACGTATCCTAATTTAAAGTAATTTCACCTCCAAGTGTTGTAGTGATTCCAAGTGAGTTCAGATAGGCTGTAAAAAACAATATAAGCCCACAGAATATACTTTTGAAATATTACTTTTCCCAATTACATAATTATGCCACGCCTTACATTTAGGTACCGTCATCATATCTGTCAATATAGTAGCATGCGTAATCACACCACGAGAACTTATCCCCATAGAGAGAGAGGGGGAGAGAGAGAGAGAGAGAGAGAGAGAGAGAAAGAGGGGAAGAGAGAGAAAGAAAGAAAGAGGGAAAGGAAGAGAGAGAGAGAAAGAGGGAGAGGGAGAGAAAGAGGTCTCGCTATTGCAAGTCATACAAAGTAGTTAAACCATTTACACTCCCAAGTAATGTTGTGATTGCCAGGTGCGTTCCGACCGGCTGTAAAAAATAACATACGACCCAAACAGTACGGTTTTCAAGATTTCATTTCTCAGTTGTGGATACCTTACTTTGCATTTACATGTTTTCAACATATCTATAATTCTTTTCTTGTTGTCAGGAGTTATCAAACCTCGGGAACCTATCTCTATACATAGTAATTTGGGAGTCCAGCCGGCTTCTGAGATATCATGTATAAGTCCGGCGTACCTGTCAAGCTTTCTTTGGTGGGCCTGTTGAATGTTGGTTTCAAATGGAATTGTCAACTCAAATACTAGTATTTCCTTTTTTCTAAAATTAATGAAACATAAATCAGGTCTTTGTTGTGTTGGAACAATGGTTGGGGGAACCGTACCTCCACTGATTGTCTCCCCTTCCACGTCAGCATATACTTGGTGATCACTATCAAGGCCGTTCTGTTTAATGCTCTTTAGCAGATTATGTACAATGTTATTATGACGCCACGTGTATCTATTTAACATTTCCTGACAATTATTCAGTATGTGATGCAAAGTACCTTTGGCTTGACATAAACTACACAAGTCATTTATTCGCTTACCCCATCTATACAAGTTTTTATTACTCGGCAGACTATCAATCGCTGCATTTATTGCAAATTTCATAACTCCTTGTGGTAGATTGAAGATGATGGACTTCCAGGACAAGTCACAGTTTTCTTTTTCTAGTACCTTCATGAATTCACCTTGGACTAGGAGAGGTTCTATTTCATTTTTCCACTTTTTCCTGCTTTCCTCTTTCAGGTTCATTTTGACTGATTTTTTAGTATCTTTCCAATTCGTTTGTAAACTGGTTTGATGAATTTGGTGTGCAACCTGAATTGTAGATGACTTTCTGGTCCAGTTTTCCTCTCTGGCCAGTTGTTGATCTAGGGCATGAACTACCATTTCATCGCCTTTAACTTTCGATCTACTGTAGGCAAGGCAATGACATGTTTGGTAGAGTTCAGAGATAGTGGGAATATTAAGCCCCGCTGGGGCATGAACTACAGCAATATTGGCACCACACCGGGGGATGCCCATCCACTTTTTAATGTATTTGTCTAGAAGTGTATCTAGTTGTCCAAGGTGAGTTGCATGAAGGTCATGTACAGTTAACATATATCTCATAGAGGAGAGAGCATAATCATTAAGGATTCTTAGCTTATACTCGTTTTTTATGTTTACACTATCTATATTCGTGAGGGTACTATCAACCTTATCTCTGATGAAATCATATGTTTCTGAAGTCTTCATCCTGAAAGTAATTTGAGATCCGAGAAATTTAATAGGATTATTTTGTACAGATGCAATTTGTTCCCTAGCTAAGGAAAAATCAATAACTGTTGGTTTACCGCCTGAAATTGATAAGGAACGACACTTCTTAGCTTTGACTGTTAAGCCCATACTACTGAGAAGTTTATCTACTTCTTGAACAAGTTTTTGATGATACCTTTTATTTCCAGTTATCAGGTTGAAGTCGTCGGCATACGGGGTAGTTATTACTTTCTGGCCGGCGAAATCGTAACCATATTGCTGCTTCTGGGTTTCAAGATATTCAATAATTGGGTTGAAGCACATGAGAAATACAATTGGGGATAGAGGGTCTCCCTGAAAAACCCCTTTCCTGAAAGCAAAGCGTTCCGATTGCCACCCCGGACCGCATACTCTGCCATTCAGTCTTGAGTAGAGAACATCAATGTAACGGGCTACTGGTTGAGGTATTGCGTAACGGCTTAATGACGTAGAGATCAGCTGATGACTCACGCTGCCAAACGCGTCAGCCAGGTCGAAGAATGTGATGTGCAATGTTTTTTGTTTACATCGGGCATGTTTCAGAATTTCATGTACGACTTGGTTGTGTTCTATACAGCCGTTCACTCCATTAATGAATGCCTTCTGAACCCGTTTATCTATGAATTCATTGGCTGTGAGATAGGTTGACATTCTCTCCGATAAGATCTGATTAAATATTTTACCAATGCAACACGTCAAAGATATCATCCGGAAATTTTCTGGTTTTGTTGTTTCACCAGATTTGAAAATTAAGGCAACTTTTGATTCGGACCACATTTCGGGGGGATCACCACTTTCCAAAATCTTATTATATAATGTTGCCAGGAAGTGGTGGGTACAATACAAGTGTTTTAGCATACCATACATCAGACCATCATCACCGGGTGCTGATCTTGCTTTTTTCCGTTTCAGAACATTCTTAACATCCTTAGGTTTGAACGAGTTCATATCGAAGCTTTGGTAGTTTTCCGAATTCACGTTGACGTACGGGAACCAGTTCAACGACGTAAGATCAATAACATTGGGGACGCTGTACTTTGTACAAAAATATTCGTCCGCTTCCATCTGAGAAAACGTTGGCCGAGGTGACTTTTCATGTAACGAGCCATTACAAACTTTCTTCGAGAAATCATAGAAGTTATCCCGAAATCTTTTCTCCAAGTGGGCTCTAGATTTTTCGTCCCTGTGTTTCTTTGTTTTATTCTTTAAGTACGATATTGTTTTTATTGCAAGGGTTTAAAGTGACTCAGTAACATTGCCTCAGATTCTGAAACAAAATCCTGGATTTAGCTCATGCTGCAATCATAACTAGATGGAACTTCGACTGCGCGCAGTCGGAAATGATGCCTCCGTCATAGAGCAATTTAACAAACCAAAACAGAAGAAATTTTTCAAATTCAAGTTCAATTGTAATCCATTAACAGGTTCTCAGAATATCGTGATTACAAGCAATTTCTCATATGCATATATGACCCTTTGATCTTTGACCTCATGACCCTAAAATCTACTCAGTTCATCGGCTCTGCAAGATACATACATGACCAAAGTTTGGCAGGCATCCATCAATCGGTTCTGATAACGCGATCATGAGCTGTTTTGCATACATAATGAGGCCTTTGACCTTTGACCTCGTGACCCCAAAATCTAATCAGTTCATCGGCTCTGCAAGATACATACATGACCAAAGTTTGGCAGGCATCCATCAATTGGTTCTTCTGATAACGCGATCACAAGCTATTTTTGCATACATAATGAGCCCTGTGACCTTTCACCTTTGACTTTGTGACCCCAAAATCGAATCAGTTCATCGGCTCTGCAAGATACAGAGATGCCAACCAGTACGGATTTCCCGTAATTGGTACGGAAATTAACGACCATTACGGCAGTACGGAATGTTGTCTAAAAATTACGGATTACAATTTTTTTTTTTTTTTTTTTTTTTGCGCATAGGGATCTATCGTAGCAAGTGCTGTGCATTATGGTGGCCATCCATGAGAAAGATGGAAAAGTATCAAGTATTCTCTTAATAGAAGCCAATTTTTCATTGAAAACTTATGTGTTGTGATGAACTGAAAGTCAATATTTAGCAACTTTGTGGGAGTAAAATCACAACAAATTTCAGATAATCATGCGCGCATGCGTCCGCCTGCCATTCTTTTTAGATTCATGACGCCGCATAGGAAATTACTGATTTATTCCCCAAATTACTGATTTTGAGCCTTATGATTACTGATTTTCTGTTCTGGAGGTTGGCATCTCTGAAGATACATACATGACCAAAGTTTGGCAGGAATCCATAACTCGGTTCTTCAGATAACGGGACATACGTACGGACAGACAACCCGAAAACATAATGCCTCCGGCTACTTCGTAACGGAGGCATAAAAAAGGGGGGAGGGGGTCAGATGATGACATTCTACACTGTGTACCTAACCCTAACAGTGCCAAAATATCCATACTTGTGTGGTCAATGAGCTGGACAAAATTGTAATTGATTAAACATATTGCATATAAAATATCTCTTTTATTTTGTGTGTACCCATTTAAGCTCTCCAGTCGAGATATCAAGAAAAACTTTATAAATGACCCATTGACCTACATGTGAAGTCTTTTGCAACATAATTATTTAATCAGTTTGCAACATGAATCTCAAATTAGGTTGCATCATGAATATCTAATAAGATTGCACTGTGGTTAAACCTTATAAGGTCAAACATGAATACTTAATTAGTTTGCAACATGAATATATAATAAGATTGCACTGTGGTTAAACCTTATAAAGTCAAACATGAATAGTTAATCAGGTTGCATCATGAATATCTAATAAGATTGCACTGTGGTTAAACCTTATAAGGTCAAACATGAATACTCAATTAGTTTGCAACATGAATATATAATAAGATTGCACTGTGGTTAAACCTTATGCACTTGTCATTTGTAAGACGCACCTCTTGACCCCCGGGAATGGTGCGTCATTGTACCGATGTGAGTCGTACATTTTGATACCATGACGCACCTTCCGTCACAGAAAGTGACACACCATTACATTCCATCGACGCACATTTGAGTCAAACATATGACACACCATTTCATGAAAATGACTAGCCAATAACGCACATTTGAGAAACACTTCTGCTTGGAGAAAGTGACGGTCCCATTGACACACCAAATGACGCAACGTGGTAAAGTGACTTACTATGACGCACATATGGGTCAGTATTGTGACGGACATTTTGCGGCCATGACGGTACTGTGCGTCGCGATTTTGGGGAACATGACGCAACCATGACGCACCATCCCCGGGGGTCAAAAGGTGCGTCTTACAAATGACACCTGCATTATAAGGACAAACATTAATACTTAATTAGGTTACAACATGAATATATAATTTGGTTGCAAAATGTTACCTAATATGGTCATGATAATGAAGTACTTTACAATCTTCTGACTGATGGAGAAAAACAACAAAGTAGATTTCGCAGACAAGAAATTTTCTGTTTGTAGATTTCACTCCACTAACAAAGGAGATATTCCTGCTAGTAGATTTCATGAGAAGAATTTCCTGTTTGAAGTTGATTACTAGTTTTGACTTCATTCCAGTTGTGTAGATTTCAGGAAGGAGAGATTCTCGGTGTTGATTACATGTCAATCAATTTAAGGTAGGGAAATTAAAGTGGGTCGGGTTTAAATCTTACAGCTGTGAAACCATTATAGGTACATTAAAAACTAGATGGATGTTCGACTGCGCGCAGTCGAAAATGATGCCTCCGCCATAGAGCAATTTTTCAAATTCAAGTTTGATTGTAATCCATTAACAGGTTTGCAGAATATCGTTATTACCAGCTATTTTTTATATACATGTACATGTATGACCCTTTGGTCCTCGATCTTATGACCCTAAAATCTAATCGGTTCAATGGCTCTGCAAGATACATACATATCCCAAGTTTGATAGTAATCCATTCGTCAGTTCTAATAAGAAGGCGTTCACAAGCTATTTTTGCATACATGATGAGCCCATGACCTTTGACCTTTGACCTCATGACCCCAAAATCTACTCAGCTCATTGGGTCTGCAAGATAAATACATGTTTTGAGTTTGATGGTAATCTGTCCATCGGTTCTAATGATAATGTGATCATAAGCTATTTTTGCATACATAAATGAGCCCTGTGACCTTTGACCTTTGATGCCAAAATCTAATCAGATCATTGGCTCTGCAAGATACTTACATGACTAAAGTTTGGCAGGAATCCATCCATCGGTTCTTGAGATAACGCGATCACAAGCTATTTTTGCATACATAATGAGCCCTGCGACCTTTGACCTCATGACCCCAAAATCTAATCAGTTCATTAGCTCTGCTATATATGTACGTGACCTAAGTTTGACAGGAATCCATCCATCGGTTCTTGAGATAACGTGATCACAAGCTATTTTTGCATACATAATGAGCCCTGTGACCTTTGACCTTTGACCCCGTGACCCCAAAATCTAATCAGTTCATTAGCTCTGCCAGATACATACATGGTTAAAATTTGGCAGGAATCCATCCATCAGTACTTGAGATAACGCGATCACGAGAACGGGACGTACAGACGTACGTACAGACGTACGTACGGATGACGGACGACGGACAACCCGAAAACATAATGCCTCCGGATACTTCGTAAAAAAACTTTAGGTCATATATGTATCCCATGACTTTTACAAGCCAAACGCCGGTCTGATAATCAAGATATCTATTATTGGAATTTGTTCTCCTAACGTTTTTTATAACACTACAGTCTATTGGGGAAAACAAGTATAGTAAACTGGTCACTCAAAGATTTTTACTTTTTTGAGGCACATGATCATTTTGAAGCACAATTTTTTTAGGGCTTCAATATTACGCCACTGATAACACTTAGGGCCATGCATCTCAGATTTAACACTGTAAAGCGATGCCTTTAAATTTGTCCTAAAGATGATCCCCCCCACTATCATACTCCAATCCTTTAGTTGGAGCCCTGCGACAGCTCTGCTTGCGATGACCCGAGATGCCAAGTACCTCAAGGACCAGCAGGAGATCTACCTTCCTCCCGGGATGCACATGGATGCCTCTAATGTCAACAGCTTCAACTTCCTACCAGGGTTCAACCTGGAAGGGTACTGCAACCGCGACGCCATGCAATACGTCTTCCTCTATGGTATCCCAACAGCGGATAATATCATCAGGGGCACGCTCAGATACAAGGTGGGAATGGGAAACAACCATTCAAAATATTTGGGGGTGTCGGTTGATTGTGTCTGTGCAGCTACTACCAGTATGTTTCTTCTTCAGGAGATTAATTTTCCATATTTTAGGACTACATCTTTTGGTTTTTAATAAGGAAAAGAATCCAGAGAGAGAGAGAGAGGGGGAGGCAGGCCTGATAAATGCCCGATTTAAATCGGTTTCCAGATTTTTAAATCTTTTTCCAGATTTTTTTTTCTTCCCAATTAAAAAAAAAAAAATCCCAATTTTTTTTTTTCCTGTTTTTTTTCTTCCTGATTTTATCCTGATTTTCCTGATTTTCCCCTTATTTTCTTCTTTTTTTTCCCTGAGGGAAAAAATATATATATATTTTTGTTGGTGCTCACTATCACCCCTGGGAGGGGAAGATGCTGAAGAATTTTTTTCCTAGTGTTTAGTGCTCTTAAAAATATTTCTTTTTTTGGATAGAAATATTAAAAGGCAGATGAAAATGTAGGAATATATTAATAGAGATCAATGAATAGGGAAGAAAATAAATGCATAAAAAGCTTGGAATTTATGTTGATCGATTGTTAGTTGAAGATACTTGCACTCTATAAAGGCTACTTCACATATGCCCAGCATGTATGAAGGAGTTTTTAGTATAGTCTGTGAAGGGTGTTCAGCTTCATACTCACTGCTGTGGACCGATGACGATTGTAAAATATAGCATTGTTCTGTTCTTTTGTTCAGGGATATTGTCATATCCTTACTGGACTGAGGATGCTTGGCATAGGGGATGAGAACCCACACCCTGCCCTGGACGAAGATGCTCCAGAGATCACATGGGTAAGTGTCTATCCACCCTTTCACACTTCCCTCGTTTGGATGCTCTCCAGAGGACCTCCTAAAGCACAACTATACTATTTTTTCCCGACTGTGACTCCAGACCTTGAACATTCTATTCTAAAACTTCCTTTTCTCTCTTCTCATTCTTGTTCTGACCCCCATTCTTTACCTTCTCTTCCTATTTCTCTTCTTTCTTACATCCATCATCCATATCATTTCATGGCTTTTGTCTGTATACTTTACTATTTAATTATTATGCTTCTACCTTATTATGAATGACACTGTGTTAAAATTATTTTGAGGAACTTAAACTGTACAAGCTATATGCTTTTTATTAAGTTCCTTTTTTTCACATGTAAACTCTACAAAGAAAATGTTGAAATGTTCACTGTGTGAAAATTAAAGGGTCTCCAAAAGTGTTGATGTTTTATTCTAAAAATGGATATTGGCAGTTGCATTGGTAGTCTCAGATGCATCTGTCTAGGGGGCAGATGGGGTAGGGAGCAGGATGATAAGCTTTGGGTCCATGTTGTCCATATTTCTTTCCTTTGAACCCAGATGGACTGCCATTTCCCAAATCTACTGTTTATCACAATAGTCATCATCACCACTATTCTGGAGAAAGAACCCTGCTAAACATTCATACAAACATCTTATATCGATCTTTAGATTTTCATTATCAGATTTCATATTTCATTCTAGCAGTTATTTAATAATTGGTACTAGCCTTTAAAGCCTATCTGCACTAGTTGGCCAGAATGGATTAGACCTCCCTGCATGGTCACTGGTAGGTGGTTATCTCATCAAATCAGCTCTCAATTAACATAAGAAAAAGGGGACCATGGGGGATCCATGGGTACCGCTTAGGCATTGTTAGCTATATAGAGGGCACAAGTAGCTACAAGTAGCGCAGTCCCGCTTTAATGTAAGATAATGCTTGAATTAGCCTGAGACCAGGGTTTCACAAAGCCCCCTTTTCAATGACAAATGACAAAAACCAGTGACAAATCTGCTGATAACCAATCAGAAACAAGGATTTCAGTAGCTTATAACAAAAACTATCATTTGTCACTGATGACAAGTTTTGTGAAACGCCCCCCAGCAAAATCGAAACCTTGTTTCTTTGTACAGAGAGAGCTGCTATGTGTGACCCTGGGAGCGAGCATGGGTAAGGAGTTCACCGAGGAGGAAGCGATCAACATGGTGTTTGAAGCAATGGGCAGAGACCCACAGAGACTACAAGCAGTCAGAGAGTATGTCATAGAATACAATGTCACTGTGGTTCTTAATCAACACTTAGGTTTAGCAGTTTAAGAGAATTAAAGTAGATTAGTTGATGAGTATGAATGGTTCATTCAACAACACAAAAACTTTGGTTTAGATGAACGAATTTGATTTTTTTTCTTTTTTCTTTTTTTTTCTAATAATAATTTTCTAATAATAATTTTTTTAAATAATTTTTTAAAAGCATTCTAGCCTATCAAATAAGATATTAATTTAACCATCTTATAGTATGAATAGTTTCCAAAATTCCTTTCACCTATGGAGAGTTAAAAATAGTACATTTTGCATAATATTTTATTATACAGAATTATATTTCAAAGTGGCCTTTCAGAGTGTTATTCATCAAAGTGAACAATTGCATTAAATGACATGGGTTTTGGTAGGCCTATTGCCCTCAGGATCAATTAAACAATGGTATTATGTATTGCTCATTTTTGTTTGTTTAATTCTTTGATTTAAGTTTGGGACTCCTGTCGGATAAGGTGGTAACGAAACAGGGCTCTCCTCTCATGACTCTCTCTCATCACTTGTCTCAGAAGCTTTCATATGGTAAGCAACTCTTCAGTCTTCACTGCGCTCGAAAAAAAAAATGAGCGGTTGCCTGGGTCCAATCAAACACCTGATGACCTGTCAGGCAATCTTAAAATCCTTGCAAAGCTTGCAAATGTGTCTTCTCTGAACTTGTTTTTGTCATTGTACAGTGCGTCCCAGAAAAAAAGAAACCGAGAATTATCGATTAACTTAATCACATTTATAATTGATAAATGACACATATTTGGAAAGCTTAGATCCTCCTCTTTCATTTGATGCAACTCATATAATACATATTTCACGCATGAGTGATTAAAATGAATTTGAAGATAGGAAACCAAAAAGTCATTTGGCGGACGATATCTGAATTTCAAGGAGAAAATCACATTTCTAGAAAGTTGAGTTTATGCCCTTTCATATGACAACTCAATCAAGAAAAATGAGCAAGGAATGACAACGTTCTACTTATTTAAAGTAGTGCTTGCATTTCCATAATTTTATCGAACGAATTCGTTTTCACTGGGTGGCTGCTGTAGCAACAAACAGAGTTGACAAAAGACTTAACTCCATTTCGGTGACAATCAGCCGTAGACGAAATACTTCATGCATGGCTGATTGTCAACGAAAAGGAGTTAAGTCTGTTGTCAATTCTGCATGTTGTTATGGCAGGCAGCCAGTGAAAGCGAATTCGTTGGATAAAATTATGGAAATGCAAGCACTACTTTAAACAAACAGAACTTTGTCATTCCTTGCTAATTTTTCCTGATTGAGGTGTCATATGAAAGGGCAGAACCTCAACTTTCTAGAAATGTGATTTTCTCCTTGAATTTCAGATACCGTCCGCCAAATAACTTTTTGGTTTCCTCTCTTCAAATTCATTTTAATCACTCATGCGTGAAATATGCATCATATGAGTTGCATCAAATGAAAGAGGAGGATCTAAGCTTTCCAAATATGTGTCATTTAGTTATGATAAAACATGGATAGTTCTCGGTTTCGTTTTTTCTGGGACGCACTGTATAATAGGTCCTATTGATGTTGTTGGATAAAGTTGAGATATTTGTTTTCTCTTTGATGTAGAGAACACAAACATTAAAAGCTCCAGTAAAGTTAGCAAGCAAGATGACTCGGTCCCATTCTGCATGAAATTCTGTTACAATTCTTTATTTTCTATCTGTGAGAAATAAGATAATGAAAAACTGACATATCTTTGTGGTTGATAGTTAAGATTGAAAAAGATATAATTCTCAAGGCCTAATATTTCCAAACAGCAGCCAGAAACGTAATGCTTTCACGAATTGTTGATGACAGCTGTTTTTACAGCAAGACACTTAAAGCGGAACTGCACTACTTGTAGCTAATTGCGCCAACAATGCCTAAGCGGTACCCGTTGATTCCCCATGGTCCCCTTTTTCTTATGTTAATTGAGAGCTGATTTGATGAGATAACCACCTGCCAGTGAACATGTAGGGAGGTTTAATCCCTCCTGGGAAAACTAGTGCAGAGGGGCTTTAACCAAATTCCAACAAAAAAATAGTATTGCAGCATCAAAATTTACAAATCTAGATTGCTCACAAGATTCATGAAAGTATTTTATATGAAACATGTCTGTTTTTACAGATTGTGGAGGATCGGAAGGACTTATATTGTATGATTACATACATCCTTCTTTTACGCATCAATCCACATATGTCTTTTTTTCATTTGTAGGTGAAGGAGAGCGTGACCTGGTGATCATGCGTAATGTGATTGGTGTGGACTGGCCGGACGGTACTCAGACCCATGAAGAGATAGGACTGACCGTCTATGGAGAGCCCAACGGTCTCTCAGCTATGGCCCAGACTGTAGGTTACCCAGTAGCCATTGCAGCTAAGATGGTGCTAGAAGGTAAATACGCCAGGCTTCTCATAGTTTGGATGTACTACAGTGAAACCTGTCTATAAAGACCACCCAAGGGAGACAAATAACGTGGTCTTTATAGGCAGGTGGTCTTTATGTACAGGTTCCTTTAGTACATTTTTTAATGAGAAACCATTTTCAAGAGAAACAAAAAATGTGGTCTTTGTAGATGGGTGGTCACTGAAGCAGGTTTGACTGTACTACATGTATAGGCATCGAGGATCCTTTTGATGTGCATGCTTTCTTCCATGTTTATAAAGAAATATTGATTACCATCGTGCAAGACATGCTTGCTCTGTAGAAAATTTGAAATGACTCATTTATATGCAGAATTTTAATGTCATATCCAAACAAAATACTGGCCAACTCTTAGAGATGTAATGAATGCATATTGCAGAAATTTGCAACTGAAATTAAGCTGGGACACTTATTATAATTAGCAGAAATAGTAATAGCAGGGCCCCCGTCTTACAAAGAGTTACAATTGATCCAAATCAATCGTAAGTCCTCCAATCAATTGCAAGTTTGCAGTCTCCTATCTCTTATGTAAATAGGTGCAATTAATATCAACTCTTTGTAAGACGGGGCCTTTTGTCCACATATGTGTCACTGCATGCATTGTTACTCTTGTCACTATATTTATCACCCTCATAATTCTTATCAAACATTTTGATGCTTCTTCCCCGACCAGGTGAGATTCAGACGAAGGGTATCGTCCTTCCCCTGTCCAAGGATGTCTACAAGCCAATCTTGAACCGTCTCAAGGCCGAAGGCATCCGTGCGTCCACTCGCTCTATCAAGGTCTAAACACCACTCCCAAACCCTGCTGAAACCAAGCTGCACAAACCTGAGGGGCGTTTCACAAAACTTGTCATCAGTGAGAAATGACAGTTTACGTTATAAGCTACTGAAATCCTTGCTTCTGATTGGTTATCAGCAGATTTGTCACTGATTTTTGTCATTTGTCATTGAAAAAAGGCTTTGTGAAAGGGGCCCCTGTATCATACATGTGAGAAATGGACACCTCAAACATATTGTGAATAGTTCCAATCCAGAGTTACCTCTGTTTATAGTCTGCAACATCTCCAAGAGCAGAAGGCATCTGCGTGACTCGTAGGGCCCCATTTCACAAAACTTGTCATCAGTGACAAATGACAGTTTACGTTATAAGCTACTGAAATCCTTGCTTCTGATTGGTCATCAGCAGATTTGTCACTGATTTTTGTCATTTGAAATTGCAAAAAGGCTTTGTGAAACAGGTCCGAGGACTCCTGGAACAATGTAAGGAACCTGAAGACAGCCCCCTTTGAGTGATAGATACTGAGTTTTATCAGTGCTCGCTCTTAGCCAGGCTGAGGACCAAAATTATGAAGCATTGGAGGTTTCCAGTAGACTTCTGTGTCACGAACACAGACAAACAGACAGCTGATGTTGCATGTATTGCTTGACTTCTGGTGTGTGGGAGGATTATACCTCATGACTTTTGCCTTTCATGGTAGCTGAGATTTAGATTAACCTTTGTGTGTGTGTGCTGTGAGCATTGTGTTTCTATGAATGGCGAGAATGGAATTAAGAATGTTTTTAAATTTTGAAAGATGCTTTATGTGGCTTCCTGTCTATGCATGCAAACTGAAGTTTTATTGAGCTATATAGCTTAAACAAACAGACAATCTGAATATTGATACCGAAAGCTTCCATTGGTTGGGGTTAATCCTAACGTGTCGTTCAATTTTTTGTTAGAAGTTAAAACTAACTCTTTTTCTGATTAATAGACAAGGGTATTTATACCAGTTATGCCATTTTATAATCAAATGAAGCATATGGATAAGTCCTCTCTATTCCACTGTTTACATTATTTAAGAAGTCCATATTTGTCAACAAATTTCTTCATTTAATTTCTTGGCTTTCAGCCTGTGCTTTAAAAAAAAATATCACACTCTATGCAAGACCTCATTTGCATATGCGCTATAAAAGTTTTTGAAATGTAATGCAACAATTACTTTGTTATTAAGCAATTTAGAGACTATTCACTCACTGTTAAAAAGTACACATGCCAGTCCTTCTTTTTGTTTACAATGTTGCTGATTGTATGAACAAGTTTTGAAACATGGAATGTACCGTTGACTAATGTTTGCCAAAATGGTTCACTCTACTAATCGACCGTATTCAATGTCTCTTCCAAGACACCCTGGTAATGAACTCTAGGGTTGGACTCAAATAAGGTGTAAAATTGATTGCTAAAGGCATATCCTTGAGGTCTAGAGATTTTTTTGTCACAGAAATGCAATTAATGCATGTATTAATTGAACTTGAATACATTATTAAGCAGGTTTGGAATTGGACAATTTAATTTGTATGCTTGTTGATATATTCTTTGCTTGGTTTTTTTCCAGCAGGGCGTATTCATGAATGGCTGAAATCCACAAAGAGATCTGGGTTGTTTTGTTTTCTATCTGCTATTTATTGCTGGCTAAAGTGTTTCAATTATTTATCAGTTTATCACCTTTCATTTGTATTCTCTTCTACTGTGCTGTTTAAGAGGATTTTTAAAACTTGTGATATTAACATACATTATATATGTACTTCTTAAGTTCCTATGTATTCTATGGTGTAAATGATCATATTTACTTGCTAGTATTGCATTTAAAATAATAATAATGATAATAATGAAATATAATATTGATAATAATAGTTTGTTCTTGTATAGCGCTCATATCTGTCAAACTTGACCCTCCTGGTGCTTTTATTACCCAAGCTTTAGAAAAATACTTCAAGAGATGCAATGTATGAAGAAGCATGTCACTGATGTCTACTTTGTGTGTGTACAAACATTTAGTTGTTCATCACATGATTCATCTGTAAAGTTTCAACAAAATTGACTAGATAAAATACGAACCTTTGGGGCACTGGCGGTGCCACAAACTCATTTTCAGTATGTTTTTTAATGATATGGACACGATAAACAAATATATGTATTAGATGAATCCTGATCTCTGCTGGCGTTATGGCCATTAGTACCATTTACAGCTATAACACAGCCTTATTGCCAGCAGCTGATGGTATTGTAATTGTTTTGCATTGTATACCTTATTTTCATAGTAAGTGTCTGTGTTTGCCTTTTCAATATTCATACCGTACTGTTGTACACATGCCATTACTAAGGATTTTGTAAATGCTCGTTATAATTGGGTCACATCAAAATCATGATTCTCTGAATTTCTTCACAAGGTCACCTTACTTAGTACTTCAAAGCGCAAAATGTATTAAGAATAACAGCACTTTACTTATCAAGCGTACTGCATTTACAATGAAAATGTTATTTTGTATTTATGTGTATCCCTCGTGAAGGTTTAAAATCGCTAAATTTGCAGTCTAGTAAATCGCTCAATTTGCAGTCTAGTATCAGTAAATTCATATGGTGATATTTCATTGCCTCCAAAAATATAGAAATATTTTTGTAGGTGAACATGTATTGAATATGTTTTAACAGGAACCTAGGAAAGTAATTGAATAAGAAGTCAAGCTGATAAGAAGCACAAAGTGGGAAGGTCATGGCATGAGGCAATGTTTGTTTAAATGTGATTGAAATCGTAAGAGGTATACGTGTGTGAGAGCAATATTGAACTAAAATTCAAGCTAAAGAAATACTAAATACCAAGTATTCTTATTTTGAATTCGTAGTAAGAGGGTAAAATCGGTACACAATAAATTTAGCATAGAAAGTAGATTTTGTAACAGAAGTATGGGGAAACAACCTTTACTTTCATGTTTTTATGTCTTTAAAAATGTGCCCTCCATGAAAAGAAAGTGGTAACTTGCATGATAAATATTTTAGAATAGATTTACTTCATGCATGTTGCATGTAATAGTATTTTGGAAATCAATTATATTTTTAGTATGTGGTTTCTCTCTTCTGTTCTGTACGAGTAAAGAAGGTTGAAGAGTTATGAATCGGCGAGTGGAAATTTTCAAGATAAGATATATTGTTATAAAAGGTGACTTGTGTGACTTCTAATAGATTGGATGAGGGTGTAGAGTCTTTTTTTAATGAAATAAAGTATATTCAAATATTGAACTTTGTTGTCTGTATTTGCATTCATTGTCATTTAGGCAAGTGGTAATTTGAGATCGTTAGTATCATTTTCATTCCCAAGTATCACTGTTGTGTTCATTAAAAGGGTTGAGCAAAGTGTAATGAAGATAGAAGATATTGAAAAAGTCCAAGATAAAGCCTCTGTCACAAATGCCATTACGAACTGCTACGAACGCCGTACGAATGATTTTCAGACAATGGAAATTGGGAAAGACAATGGGAAAACGGAGATTTGTGACCGTAGCTTTAGTTATACCTTTTGGGTGGGTCCTATAAATCACTTAGTATATAAGATGAACAATTAAAGGATTAAAGGATTGTTTCACTTGATGCTCGCTCTGATCCAAGCTTAACTACATATATCTTGCACAATGGATAAGTATGCCATCACTTACATCTTTGCTGTAAACATACGAGACTGGACTCGTCTGGATAAAAATCTAGATAAACATGCTTTAAAAATATGAAACTATTTTTGTGTTTAATCCTGATATAGAGTTATGTTATAACAGGGAAAAACATCTCTGATAGTTTGAGAAAAACGATACATTATACATGTATGACTGTTAGATTTGTGTGATCTCGCATTGAGAAATTCATCCTGCAAATATGATGTCATGACTACTTATAGTATTCATTGCATAAAGCTTCATAAATTTCCTGTTTTTATTTTTTAAAGATATTGCTAGAGTTATTTTTTTGTGAGGGAAAATTTATTCTGAGCTTCCTGCATGCCTTCCAACATGAAATAAATCTCTTCCTTCATCAACAATAAAGATGACAGGTAGTTTGATCATTTTATGTATAATACAGGTGGTTGGTGTTAGCTCAGATATGTACAGAAGCTTAAAGTCCTTATTTTTTATATGGCTTGGTTGGAAAAACACACAATTAGTAATTCAAATTTGCTAAAATATGGAAGCTTAAACATGCAGTGAGAAGGAGACTTGTTTAACTCGCTAAGGCACCATGTTTAAGACGAGAATGCAAGAAAGCAAAACTCGCTAAAGTGCCTTGTATAAGTCGAAAAGGCGCCTTGTTGACTCGTTTAAATTCCCCTTTTCGCTTGTTCCACATGAACATAGCGCCTTTTTGAAAACTCGCCTACTTGTCTTAAACATGGCACCCTGGCGATTTAAACAGGTCCCCTTCTCACTGCACCTTTAAACTTCCGTAAATATGACATCATACTATAGCAAATCTGAGTTCCTAATTGTAGTTACCGTAAGTGTTTTGTCGAACCAAGCCATATACAATCCAAAGAGAATTCAGAAAATCATTCTCTTAGGATAAATGAGAAAGTAGAACATACACATAAAAACATTCAATCATGTACATTTTGTTTGCAAAACAAATTTTATTATACATAATTACATATTTCTAATTTGAATCACAACCCAAATTAGAATTTGTATACTGTACAATGGTTCAGGTAAAACTGGAATCATGCCACAAAGCTGTGTAATATACAGATTTTTGTATGTGCATTACACAATTGTTAATGGTATATTTTGTTCTAATAGTCAAGTCTCTAGAGGGTCCTAGAATGCTTGCTTATAAGGAAAAAGTATGAAAGAAAAAGAAAAAAAAAATTCCCCCCATGTTTTGAACCCTTTAAAGCCCCTCTGCACTAATTTGGCCAGGAGGATTAGACCTCCCTGCATGGTCACTGACAGGTGGTTATCTCATCAAATCAGCTCTCAATTAACATAAGAAAAAGGGGACCATGGGGAATCAATGGTCACAGATTAGGCATTGTTTGCTATATAGAGGGCACAAGTAGCTATAAACAGTGCAGTGGGGCTTTAACATCTAGGACAGGCAAATTTTCTACCAGAAGACAGACTTGGTACAAGAAATGACTTAAAACATACATTCAATTTTTGTTGATATTTCCATTGTTGTATTCACCCATACAGGTAGAATAAATAAACCGTGAGAAGCTATATTATCTTTGCAAAGAAAAACAAAATCATACAATTTAAACAAGTTTTCCTGCACTAAAAAGTGTGAGTCTCTACTGATAAACATAATTTTGAGTATATCAGGAATGCATACACTTACGAATATAGGGTTTCAAATTTACATGACTGAATATGAAAATATGCTGTATGAAAAATTCCTTGTTCAGAAATAACATTCTTTATCATCATGGTTTTATATCGTACAAATGCACCAAGTTAAAAACTAACTCTTTCCCAAAAGCGACAACCTTGACCAATACTATAGCTGGTCATCCTGTGAATTATGATGTAACTGGTTAGGCAAAGGGTCCGGACTTATATGTCAGAGTCCATAAGAATTGGCTGGGATCATGATGGCTAGGATCATAATGAGGGTCAGAGACGTCACAAATCTAGAGGACAACTCCATGGTGGGTATCTCAGAAAGCTTCCTTGAAATACTTCTCTTGTGTTCTATGCTATATAATGCAACTGCTTTATGATCTCAAAGTCAAAGTCACAAGGTCATCCACAGACATCCAATGTTTTTAGCGAGTTGAAGGAAAGTTCACGTTCATCATTGCCAATGTGACTTAGGATGCATGTCACGAATCCTCGGGGCTGTATTTGCAGACATCCTCATATGCCTGACCTTCAACCAGTTTACCCTAGGAACAAGGATAAGAAAGAAAAGGATAGAACATATAATAAAAGAGTCTCATGATCATCCTTGAATTCTAAGAATATTAAGGCTCAAAGATAAAGTTGAGTTCTGGTCATGCGATTGCATCATGAAAGAAACGTTGTGTAATCGATCAGAAAAGGTATCATCTAGCATATAAGTATTGGTGTGTACTGCAAGGTTCTGGAATCATAAAAATGATCAGAAATTTGGCCCAGTCTTGGTAAAGTTACAAGCACTGTACACATTAATATGTATAAGGGACTACACAAACATGTGGCATAAAAATCCGTCCCGATTTTTATGCTGTTACGTGCCATATTTAGAATATTAAGGCATTTGAAGAGCCATGCTTTTCAGGGAACATTTTGTGTCTGATATTCTTCCACACTTGCATAATAACAATGATAATGCTCACAAATTATTTTTCACCTCTTCCTTGAACTCAACCCTCTCTTTAAGTTAGGGGCCACCTCTCTATACAGGTCATCTACCTATAATTGTGGTCTTCTATTGACTATATTGTCTGCCTCTAGGTAGACATGTAGAACATGTCTAGAATGGCTACACAAGTACAGATGCCACTTTTTCAGGTTTTCCTTTAATGGCCTCTATAGACAGGTTTCACTTTAAATCACACTCTGGTCTTGAGCTTCATTGAGGCTAAATTGATCAGTTATTCTCCAAATTATAATAATAACAATATTCCATTTCCATCAAGTGCATGTCACAGATAAAATTATTCCTTTGTGCAAATTTAACAGTGCTATGAGTATTGTTATTGTGCCTTCATCTCCTATAGCTATATTTTTTTCTTCAAGTCAATATATTTACATGTTACACAAATTATGTCTGTCATTTTTTTTGAGGATCCACATTTTACAAGCTCTGCTTTTTAGTGGATCCCTCCATTTCAAAAGGTTTATCTTTAGAAAAAATATAAACAAATAAAACTATTATACTGGATAAATATGTATACTTTCTATTTTATAACTTTAAACCCTGTAAAATGTATTATATTTAAGTAATATTGACTGCCTTCTGGGCAGTACGACATATATCGCCCGAACCGAAGGTGAGGGTGATATATGACAAGTCGTATTGCCCTGAATTAGGCAGTCAATATTACTATTATTAACCACATCAGACATCTAGAGCAAACAAGAAACTCTTACTATCTTATACTCTTAAATTATGTAGGCTACACAGGGTTTCCTAGCATTAGAAGTTGCAAAAACATTGTCAAACCAGCACTGTTCATCCAGTGTTTGACAGATTTTCGATACACTGCAAACAGTTTGCCTAGGGTGTGATTGTTGCGTCACAATAGAGTTCGCGCAAAGTGCGCATTTTCTTATACGCGATGCGCGATGTAAATTACAGTAGCTGATGCGCGATGTAAATTACAACTGGATCTACATTATTGCTCACTAGTTTAACACACATTTTGCCATTGACTTTTCTGAGCGGGCTAAAATATTTGTCCATTGGTTTACTGTATAACCTATATTGCCCGCCAAATAACACACAAATCCCATTGACTGTTCTGAGCGGGCTAAAATATTTGTTCATTGGTTTACTGTATAACCTATATTGCCCGCCAAATTACACACAAAATCCCATTGACTTTTCTGAGCGGACTAACTTATTGTAATTTTGTTGACTTATCCATCAAACCTTGAGGGCAATAACATTTAAAAATTGCCCTGCTCAGATGTCTGATACGGTTAATAATATTGAATATTGCATTGTATATCTAATTTATTGTCAAAATTACTTTTCTGTTGGAAATGAAAAATAAAACTAAATATGAACTGAACTGAAACTGAAGGTATCCCTTTACTACACTTAAATCAAAAAGACAACTGGAAATAAAATTTATTGTCACAAGCCAAAAATTTGGCTCCTAACATCTTAAAAAGGCCACGTTACCATTTTTAAAAAGCAAATAGATCCTTCTATATGGGCAAGTAAAAAAAAAAAAAAATATATATCATCAAACTCTGATTACAATTGAAATAAAAATGATTATTTTCCACACACAAATTACCTTGGACTTGTCTATATCTTACATGAGGAGCATCTTGAACTTCATTAAAATGTACAATGAATATTACCCAGTGCATACAAATTTTTTTTTTTTTTTTCTCTAAGAAGCTTTGTAAAGCAATTCATAGATTTGATCCAAATGAAATGATTTCTTTATCGTAACTGAAACACATTCGTCAAATGTATATTGGACTTTACACACTAAACTCTATTCATAGCTCGATGAATATGTTTTAACTCACCGAGTCTGATTTGACTGTAACACTGAAATTCTTCTCATCTAGGGAGTGAAGCGTTCCAGTCACCCCTCTGTAATCACCGTTCACTATACAGATGGGTTTACCTGTTACATAAGGAAAGCAGAGAAGACTTTCAATATTACAACTTATGAAAACTACTCATCATATCAAATACTGATTCAAAGATGCACTTATAGTCTTAACACAAACTGAAAAGAGCATTATATTATACAGCTCTGTTTGTGGAGAGGATGTTGCAATGTACTATTTATTTACCAGGAAAGACAATATGATTTGAAAGACTTAATCTTCCAATCAGATTCAATCAAAAATTGAGAACACAATGGTAATTTGAAAAGTACATATATTACTAAGAATTTAGGATCAATGTATTCATGAACAGTTGAATTTTTGTGCCAAACAAAAGTTGCTTCAACAACAACAACAAATGAGATACAAACAAGAAAACAAATAATACATCAACAAAAATTTGAAAGTTTTGCTTCACAACTGTCTATTAGCAATACGTAAATGTCACTAATTTTCTTTTTATGGACAATGAAATCTAACATTAAGAGAAAACACAGTTGTTAATTGTAACTACCGGTGATCAACCTTTCAGTCTGTCCTCACACAGCAGCTTTTAAACTCTGAATAGAGACATAATTAAAGTGTTACCAGAGACTTCATGAACTTACCGATGTTTGGAATGACAGTTTCTAAATGAACTTGATCAACTTTGACCTTTGTCCCTGTATCATTGAGCCTGACAACACCTGTGTAGCGGTCTATCACATCCTGTGGAATAAACAAGAAGTTTGATATTGGTACAAGACTTATGTATGCACATCATCATCATCATCATCATCATCAATTCATCATCATCATCATCATTATTAGTATTACCATTATTAGTATTACCATCATTATCATCATCATCATCATCATCATTATCATCATCATCATCCATCATCATCATTATCACTAACAGGCTACTACTTCTGTTATTTCAGCTAGCCGGAGTAATAATTAATTCGCCTCGGAATAGAAATTCTAGATAGACGGCGCTATAGAAATGCCTATATTTATCATTAATTATTACTAACAAGTTTCTAATATTTATCATACAACATTGTATCTTGCTTTCACTAGTCAACTCCCAATAATATTTTACTGCTTCTAACACTTTTTCTAAAACTATTACTACTACTGAAATAGAATATATATAAGGTGACAAAATTACCTTGACAACACCTTTCTTTTTCAAGTACTTTTCCCCCAGTCTCTTGGTTGTAATCTTAACGATGATGCCCTTTCTCAACCAGTAGTCTTTCTTTTCACTAAGTTTGGATTTCTTCCTTGCCTCTTCCTGAAATGGAGAAAAGAACAAATATTCTATTCATCAAAACACATCACCGAGCAATACCATTCAATACAGTCTATCTCCTCTTGTAAACGATACCATTATGTTACCACTTGTTTCAGAAAGTGTTACATTAAGCTCATTTTATCAATTTATTTGCAAAGAATATATGCTTATATATTGCCTGTTTGGAGCCAAAAGAGCATTAACTTTATGTGACAAGACCCTTCTGGCTCCAGAGAGATGATACAATTTGTAGAGAGCAAAAACAGCATTAACTAAAAGTGCTCTCCTGACTCTAAAGAGATGATATGACAATAAACAAATAATACACAGGTGATGCGGCGCATGAGGGTATTCACAATGGTGCAATAAAATGCACAAGGCGCAGTTGACTGCATTTTGTGCAATTGTGAAGACCCGAATAGCTCCGCATCGCCATAACGTCGGGAACGAAAACCTGTGTATTATTTGTTTTATAAAATGGGTCTACTATCAAATCTCACCAAAATGCACTCCCGTGCATACGGTAAAAATTAATGCACACACACGTGATCCATTTCAAGGGTTCTCATTGGCTACATGCTTGTACCAATTTTATAACTTCTTTTAATGCATGGACATACCTCCATGATTTCTTCCAGGGCTGACTTTCTCTTTCCAGACTCTTTCCTGCTGCCATCTTTCTTTTTGGATGCACTGACTGCTGCTGCTTTCAGAATGTTGGTCCTTCATTCATTCAAAGATGTCAAGGAAAACAATACATAGGTAACTGAAAACTTATGGTATTCTTGCTCATTCATTTCGATATAATCTGAGTAACACACCATACTGTCACAGACAAAAAGAAAAAGAAGCGACGCAGCACCTTTTACATCAAACCTTGGTCTAAAAGAAAATATATGATTCTGCTGGTGGGTAAGAATAAAATGAGCATTTCATACAATAAAACTAAGTTAACTTGAACTCTTGCACGAAAGCATTCTTCATAGCATTGTATGTAACTGTGCTTATTCCCTCTACGTATGTAGAAAGATGAGAGAACAAAACATGAGTGCTGAAATATTTAAAGGGTTGGACTTCGCATACTTTTTGTCTTGGCTGGTTTTAGAATCTGATTCTTTGCTGCCCCCTGCTGACATGCCGGCTGATGACCCAAAGCTGAAGGTCACCTTCTCTTCTTCATCATCTCGCTGCAGTTCTGTGAACTCTGTTTGCTGTGACGGGAAGAACAAGACACAGAGGTCCATCATAGAATGCAAAGATGTCATACATCCAAGAAGTTCCATTTTTAATTTGAGCTGTGACGGAATCTGGCCCAATAACACATCTTTGACACTTGAATACTAGTAATCCTTGACTCATGACTAACCTTTAATTTATGTCTAACCATTAATTTGAAACTAAACCGAAACCCGAAACCCCCAGATCCATGACTTATCTGTGACCTATGACCTGTCTTTGAGACTTGACTTTCACTCAAGTCTTGACTCACAAGTAACCCTCGACTTGTGACTATAAGCCATGAATTAGTAACTAAGCCTAGATCCAACAAACCCTGACTCATAACTATTGACCTGTGAACAGCCCCTGAAGTGACCTCCTGACTAACCTTTGACCTATGACCCACCTATGACACTTGACCACTAGTACCGGTAAGCCTTGACTTATGACTAACCCTTAACCTGTGACTAACCACCAATTTACAACTAAGCCTAGACTCAACAACTCTTTATCCATGACTAACTTTTGACCCGTTAACAATCCCTGACCCCTGACTAACCTTTGACCCATGAGATTCGCCACGGGCGACCTGTTCCTGGATGTTTTTCATGATTCTCTCCTCATCATCCAAGATCAGTTTATCTTTCTTCTTCAATGCCTCCTGTCGTTTCAATGTCTCCGGATCACGGTCAATGTACGTAATGAACCAACCCTTCTCTGTATGGTCCACTACACAGAACCCTGTGACAAGGAGAGAGAGAGGAAAATCCCAATTACTTTGCAAATTTATTTGAAATATAGTCAATAAGGCCTACATTCTCCATCCAGGGATTATAAGACAAATACATGAATAAACAAAAGCTTTTTTAGGGTCGTTTTCGTGTATTTTCCCATACTCTTGGCCTCTAACTCCACTTTAGAAGAGACCAATAACTGTTTTAAGAAATATATATATCTATAGAATATTCAGGACAGTAATACAAAAGAAACTCCATTGGTAGAGTACCAGAATGTGAAGAGAAGGTATCCTTATTATGATTTCATTATCACCTGATTTAAGGCCATTACGGCCCAAAATGTGACAAAAATATTAACCCCTGCGATGCTTAAAATAAATGCTCATAAAAAATATTAAAAAGTCAGAGTAACATGATCCAATTTCTCTCAAAATGAAATTCCATTAATAGAACTGAATATTAGCTATAGGCCTACAATGGGACAACCATTTTTGTGAATCAATTCAAGATCTGGTACTCTAAAGGGGTGTTTCACAATGACTAAGATCAACTTTTTATTAAGTTTGGCTTATGGCAGTCTGTTCATGCCACTGTATGCTCTCACCATTTACTGGCATTGGTCTCTCAAGGGACATTCAAATCGTGGTCACAAATCTACAAAATGTTAATTTTTTGATAATTCATTATTGAAGAAAAAAATATATTATCTAAAAATCATAATGGTGAGAGCAACCGTTGGCATGAATGGCCTGCCATAGTTCAACTTAAGTCCAACTTAAGTCAATCTTAGTCTTTGTGAAACACTCCCTTAGATTAATGAAAAAGTTAAGTCTTCCTTTCTTACCTTCTCTTCCAAGCCATTTCACAAACTCTGTCAATGTCTCCCACTTGGTTGAATTCATGTGAGTATGTTCTCTGTCGGAGATATACTCATTGTAGACAATGTTTGAGTGGACACGGCGAGTGTTGAAGCGGCGTCGCAGCAGCTCCATGAACATGTCAAAGAACTCACTATATAGGTTTTGTTTGGAGGAATGGTGAAACATATTATACATGTAAGTTAGGATCAAATAATACTGAATCAAATATCATGGGTCTTTTTTATATGCATAAAGAGGCATTTTTAGTTGGGCACTATAGCATTCTAAGAACTTTCATACAAAATCAGAATAGCAATTTTTATATATTAAAGAAACTTTCTTATGGTTCATGAAAATAACCTACCGGTATAACATTTCAAAGAGCACTGTATTATTTATGGTTATGAAGAAAACTACCCTGCAAAATCTTTACATTATAAATCAAGAAATAAGTGTAAATTTTTCAAACAGATCTTACTGTAGTCAAGGCAATCTTTCAAACTTTGCTTCAATGACAGAATCTAAGGAGAGAGTAATACCGGTAATGATATAAATGTTGCAGTAAAGACATAGCAACTCTCTTCATTATAGCATAAACTTGAAAAAGGTAAAATTGTATATTTTTCTTTATCCTTACAATAATAACAGATGCTTTATCATTGTTTATGTTTTTGTTTTTTTTCTATTTATTACAATATCACATATAGCAAGCAGACTAACGTAATAGTACAACTAATCATTATGCTAAGAATAACCAAATGCACAGTCATTACATGTACAAAGTTGTTTAACTAAATTGTAAGATAATGAGCAGAGTCTGCTTTTAAAGTGTTGCAGTCATTGAATAAGCTTAAAAGGTAATAGTGAATTCACTTACTTGGAGAAAGTGTCCAGAAATTCTTCTTCATTATCCGCAAACAGTAAGAGCTGCCTCTGATGTGATTCAGATGTGAGATGACACTTGAATCCATTCTAAATAAGAAAGTTGCACAAATATACAAAACACTCTTTAAAGTGACAATGTTGAAGGTTGATGAAAAATTAAACTGATTAATTTTTGGATAAAATTTTACATATTATATTCCTACTACTGTACTAACCCTCTAACATGCAAAATATCCTTAAAAGTAAAATTCAAAGAAAATCACAAATACCGTATTTGCCGGCGATAAGGCCGCAGCGCCGTATAGGCCGCACCCCCGATTTTGACATTAAAAAAAAAAAAAAAATTTTACTCTTTCGTCGCATAGGCCGCACCCCGACTTTTTGATATTTTCTCTTCCAAAAATACTGCGGCCTTTACGCCGGCAAATACGATATGTCAACTAATGTATCACTAGAAACTGGTAAGCTAACAGATGGCCATCGTACAAGTTTTAGGTCAACTACATATCGGGTGATTTATACAAATATAAATACAACCACCTCCATAGCAGCTGGGATATAAACGAGAGATTTGCCGGAAAAATATCGATGTTTTAATGACGTCACTATATGGACCAATACTGCCTAGGCAGACGACATCCCATAAAGAATGAACACAATTGCAAAGCTATGTATACTTCTTCAAATCACAGATTTAAATCAAATTTCTGGATAAACAACTTTTCCGGACACACATCTCAGTAAAAAGAAAACATTTAGGTCTATGTTAATAGTCGTTCTAATAGCCCTTAGTTTAGGTCTATCAGCTATCTCACTCACAGCATGCAGTACATCATGACACACATATGCGACGTTATCATCTTGCTTCTTCCATATAACCTTGTGTGATAAATATTGAATACAAGAGTCAGACTAAGACTAGTCTACAGAGAGTAAGACGAGGCGAGTTGGCTCAGTCGGTAAAGCGTCCGTCTGTCGAACCAAAGATCGCGGGTTTGACTCCCACCCAGACGGATGACTGAAGCCTGCGTTGTGTGTTAACGTGCCCCTTCCCTTGTTCATAGACGCAGTTTATGTCAAGTGGAAAACACTCCATCCCTCGGATAGGACGTTAAATGGAGGCCCCGTGTAGAGAAGAGTCACTACCTTCGCACGTTAAAAACCCACTGCACTATTTGTATAAGAGTAGGGGGAAACCCCAGTGTAGTGGTCTACCTGCACACACCAGTATAGTACGATAATACTCTGTAAAGAGGTCTGTACTCAAAAGGAAGAAGAAGAAGACTAAGTTTGTTAGACTCAAGCCCTAAGGCCTACTCATAAAAGAATGAATTGGTGGGACTACACCAAGAGTCTTGTTAATTTTCTTACCTCATCTCGACATTGTTTCTGACACATTTGACAATACCATCTCAATTTTTGTAATCCCTTTGACTTGACGCGATTCGCTATCGCTTTAGGAGTAAGAAATCCACCTGGTTTAGGCATATTGGTGACTGGGTTTTCTCCTCTGCTACTCCGACAAACAACAACGAGAGGTTGACCAATATGAAGCTACGGCTACCTACGGCTAGGGTCTAGTCTTCGTTCATGGTCAGTCTAATAATGGCGCAACTGTCCGATGGGCTGCGAGCGAGGGTCTAGTCTTCGTTCATGGCAAGACTAGTGGTGGCGCAACTGCTCGATGTGGTGCGAGCAAATATGCGCTACTGTTCTTCCAGATAATTCAACGGCTCCGCCACAAAAACACCATTTTTACATTAGACATGAATTGCTCTTAGTCTGCATGGTCGGCAGACTCTTATTTGACACTTACACACCATTCCTTAAAGTCTTTAGCAGAGAAAAATAATCCATGCCCCTTATTTTTTGGGCATAGTTTACCCTCCCCCATGAAGAAGGGGGGAAGAAGGTGTATACCCGTGCACCATAGAAAATGGGGCATATCTGTTCATGGTGTTACTCTGTTGAAGGAAAAGCGCCGCACCTATCAGATTTTAATAGGGGCATTTATCAGATATAAAAAAGAGCATTTTAAAAAGGGGAAGGGGCTCATATAAAAGAGGTAAAGGGGCACTTATCCGAAGGAAAATTATTGAAAAGGAATAGGGGCACGAGTCAAAATAAAGGGGTCACTTATCAGAGGTGAAAAGTGCCAAGGGGTTCTTATTACAAAGTGGAAAAGGGCACTTAAAAGAGGCACGGGTCAAAGAAAAAATGGGCAAAAATATCAGAGGTAAAAAGGGGAATTTCTCGCACCTGAAAAGAGACACTCACCGGAAATGTAAAGCCTCTATAAGAATGGAAAAGTGCACTTGTCAGATTTTGATATTGGCAATTATTGGGATGAAAAGGGGGCATTCATCAGAAGGAAAAGGGGCACGTATCAAAGAAGAAAAGGAGCACTTATCAGAAAGGGAAGGGGGCACTTTGAAGTACGACGTGTACTTGTCAGATTTAAAAAGTGGCAATTATCAGAGGTGAAGGGGGCACTTACCAGAGATGAAAAAGGGTTCTTATGAGAATGGAAAAGGGACACTTATTGCAAGGAAAAGGGGCACTTATCAGATTTTTTTTATCAGAGGTGAAAAGGGACATTTATGATAAAGTGAAGGGGATCTTTTTTTTTTTAATGGGGGTGCACTTATCAAAAGGAAAAGTGGCACTTATTAGAAGGAGAAGGGGCATTTCTTACAAAGGACAAAGGGGCACTTCAGGGTACCTCAAAAAGTATAGGGGCACTGTGCGCCCCTGCCCCCCCCCCCCAGGCACGTAGCCACGGGGGGGTTTCCAAGATCGGTTGAACTTTTTTAGACCCCTCCCCAGGACGTCGATCGATTACATGTATGTGCCCCCCCCCCCCCGCCCCCATCGGGAACTCCGCCTCAGATAATGGTAATCTTAAGCGTGCTTCCATATGTTGTATTACTCAATGAATCTTATTTGATACTCTTGGGGTCATTTAACTGTAGGTCTATCTGCCGCATAATGGTTGACCCACAAACAGAAAGTTTCTACAGAATGTATTCAAAATCAAAATTGTTATGTACGTTCGAAATGTGTATTTAGGAAAGTGTGTCAAATTTTAAAATGTAGTGGCATAGATACAGGGTATACAGGAGAGACGCGTAGCCCCCCCCCCCCTCCCACCTCCATCGATTCATGAGAAAACATAATCGCAAAGATTATTTTTTTTAATCAACCAGTCTTTGAGAGATAATGTCTTACAAGTCATATACACTTGCGAACATGACCACCGAATACGATTTCGAAATATAATACAATAGGGTATTAAAATTGCCTTTGAGTTGTTTTTATTTTCAAACGGAAGAGTGTGTAAGAGAGAGAGGTAGAGAGAGAGAGCGAGAGAGAGAGAGAGAGAGAGAGCCCGGCCCCCCTACTCAGTGTTATTTAGGGTACGCATATGCTCGTACCCTATTTTTGAAAGCACCCCCTATCTGAGGACTGCCAACATTTCCGAACCCCCCTTTCGCGGGCTTTTCCTGCCTTGGAGACCCCCCTAAATCAGGGAAAATGCTCAATGTACCCCCCTAAATTCGGAATAATTTCTCAGGAGTCCAAAGAGATGAGAGAAAAAAAGAAAAACACCCCCTTTTTAAAGAAATCTCCGGGTGAAAAGTCAAATACACCCCTTTTTTTACAATACTTTGTCGCACGAAAAGTACCCCTTTACCGGACATTTTGGCAACACGCATGCGGTCATTCCGACCTCTGAGTGGGGGGCCGGGAGAGAGAGAGAGAGAGAGAGAGAGAGAAACGTCGCAATGTTCCCTGTATTACAATTTCTGCTTGTTGAATTGCTTATGCCTTATGTCATTAAATATGTACAAATATTTTACTTTTGTTGTAATGGAAAAAAGCAATGGAGGAAACTTTAAGTTAATTAATTGAAAGAGAGAGAGAAAGATAGGGGGGGGGGGGGGGGATGATACCCTACTGGAGATGATCGATGGTCTTCTAAATACAACTGCATATGTATGTTTTCTTTGAATTTTTGTGTCGAATATGATGTATAGGAACTAACTATGTAAGTTTCCTTTGAAGCCGTTTGTAAAAATTTATACTGATTTATAATGTCATCACATTTGCAGTGAGCGTTACATAATGATGTTTGTAATTTGTACTATGATTATAATTTGTTTCAAGAGAGAAAAGAATAAAAACTGACCATAAAAAAATAAAAAAAATACTCGCATTTCATTTATTGATCGAATCTCTCATCGACCTCGGTTTTGTTGCAGCGCCATCTGTTGTTGATTTCCCCAAATTAGATTCTTCTTTTCGAGCCAGATACGACAGGTTTAAATGAATGAGTGCCCCCCCCCCCCCCCCCCCCATTACGTCCATCTTCTGACGGTTCAATCAACTTGATAAGTTATTCATCTTATTCATTAAAAACTAACACAACCGTTAATATTGTTTGGGTTAGCCTATACAAAAAGTATGTTAAAAAGAAATAGAAAAGAAAATGACCCCGGCAAAAATCTCAATTTTTTTCCTCCTGCTGAATGCGAGACCATATCGCAATTCAGCGAACTTAATTCAGCAAAAAAGCGCAAAAAATAGCAAATGCGAGGAGTAAAAACACGGAGGCATCGTCAAGCATCTCGGTAAAGCTTCAAAATTTGGCAGTTTGTGGATTCATAAAATCATATTTTTTTTTCTTCTCAATCTGCGCATAATAATTATGTGCAAACTTTTCCGAACAAAATTAGTCTCTAATAGTTTTCCATTCCACGTTATTTAAGTGCCTCTTACTATTTTTGACAAGTGCCCCACCTTTCTTTTTAATAAGTGCCCCTTTTCCTTTTGATAAATGCCCCTTTTCTTTTTTAATATGAGCCACTTCCCTTTCTCATAATGTCACTTCTGACACCTCTATAGATGCCTCTATTAAAATATCATAGATGCCCGTTTTCCTTCGACAAGCGCCATTTTTCTTCGTAACAAGTGCCCCTTTCAATTCTCACAAGTAACCCTACTCATCTTTGGTGTGTACCACTTTACAGCTACAAGAAGAGTCCCATACCATTTATGATAAGTGCCCCTTCAACTTTTATACTTAGTTATTGCCTCTTTTGAATTCTGAGAGGTGTCCCTTATATTTTGACAAGTCCCTCTTTCCCTTTGAATACCCTATTTTCATTCTTATAAGTGCCCCTTTTCATCTCTGGTGAGTGCCCTTATTCAAATTTGAGAGGTGCCCCCTTTAACTCTGTAATAAGTGCCCATTTCATTGTAATAAGTGCCCCCTTTGCGTTTTCATAACTGCCTGTTTCCAACGAGTGCCCCTATTCATCTCTGGTGAATGCGAGGAGTGTTCCATTTTCACCTCGGGTAATTTCCCTTTTTACTTTGACACGTGCCTTTTTCTTTTCTAATAAGACTGTCCTTTTCCCTTTGGATATGTGCCCCGCATTTCCTTTCCCCAAAGCTGGCTCGCATTTAAATTTGATATAATTATGTTTCTTATTAAAGATCTTTTCAGTCTGTTATGATTAAATTGTGTTTAAAACACCAACAGGATTGTTTTTCCTCTTTATAAGATGTAATGTTTTGCACTGCGACCTCACAACTATTACATTTTTTGCTCGCTTGCTTCGCTCGTTTGGAAATAAATATCCAGACTGTCACATCCAACTGCAACGTACATGGATCAGATGCTTAATACGCAGTATCTTGGACCATGTAAAGAAAGAAAGAAACAATAAAATCATCCCTGATAATGTAATCACAATGTAGGGGTACATACCAATGTCTTCAAATTCATATTGTGTATTTTCGGTTTTAGGTCTCCCTTTGTAGGTGCCCCTTTTCCTCCTTTTTTGTTGGTGCCCCCCCCCCCCTTTTTTTGAATGACGCTCCCTCGCCCCTGGCCTGCTTAAACCCCTGAGCTTCCGGGGGCTCCGCCCCCTTGACCCCATGCCAATTTACGCTCTGCTCTACCTGATCGTAAATACTTTAGCCTTCCACTTTGAAAAACGTATAGCCCGGGCCCTGTAATACCATCTATTTGTGTTATAATAATTGCCGTCGGGCATTATATCATTTTGGTTTGCAGGCACACAAAGTGTCTGTCTATATTATGACTGAGACTATGATAGACCCTGACACAGCCACAAGACTGACTAAGGGTGTGTTCATGCTTCACTTTTTCTGGCCAGAATCAGGCATCCGTTACGCGTTTAGTTTAAAACACGGTTGCGCCCATGCTTACTTTTGTAGAATCACCGAAAAACGCAGTGGCGGATCTAGGGGGGGGGGGGGGGGGGGGGGGTCCGGGGACCATTTTTTTTAAATCTTATCGCAAGAAAACGCCATTTTCACACACAGATTTTCAAAAATTTTCCCTACTGTGGGAGGGGGGACACCCCCCTCCCACACCCTCCCCCCTCGCTCGCTCCGCTGGCTTGGACTCGGTCGCTACGCTCCCTCGCATACCACCCCAACCCCCCCTTTATAAAAAGCAGGATCCGCCCCTGAAACGGCGATCACGATCGCCGATCGTAAACTCACAAAAAGATGCGTTTACAACGCGTTTAAATGGGGTCAACGCACTGACCTCTAGTGGGTCTACGTAGCATGCACAGTGAAGGTTTGCGAATCCAGCTGGAAGACCAATTAAGGCCACACAAGGAGAATTGCCTGGATGAGCCAGAGAAGTAAGCATGAACAGTACACCGTGGAACTGCGATCACGATGAGCGTTTACGATGAGCGTTTCAGATCGCTCCAAACATCGATCAATAATAATACTCTGCAGTGAACAGACTGTCATATCACTTTATAAAAGTCGATAAATCTCGTGTTTGTATGAGGGAAGTGTTTTAAACTACCCTGTTTGTATATTGTAGCACAACAAAATTTGAGGGATGGCAACTGGGAACATAAGGTTCGAACATAATTATATTGATTGATTGATTTGTATTGATTGATTGATTGATTGATTTTTATTCGACAAGCTTCCAACATACAACAATATACAATAATAACAGATAAAAAATAAGTCAGCTTGAACAGGATAACCCACGAAAGCTCGAGAGCTTATTTCCAGTGGGGTCCCTTACAGACATGTATAAAATTAATAAGTTAAAATAGTAATATTTACAGACAAACTTTGCCACATCAGTATAAATATTTGTTATTGTCTCAATATCACTTGGAATAAGCTTTATAGGCCTTTGACCTTTGTTAAATCCATCAACATAACATACTTTACTTTCATGGTACTGAATCCTGTGTTCCATGGTTATGTTCTGACTGTCTTATTTTGGTGCCTTTTGCCATGATGATCATTTATGTACATGACTGTCCGTTTTATCCGTTTTGCTTTTTTTTTCTCACGTGCCAGGCCTAGGCCTATGTGGAAATAAAATTTGAAATGGAAAAAATATCAACACTCTTCCCGTAGGCCCTGCAATTATTACAGTAATAAGATTTTGTATTTATTATATAGCACTTAATACAGTATAATTTATCGTCTATATAAAGCACTTTACAAATATTATTACCCCTGAATTACATGGTAGGCCTACCCATTTGCACGAGGGAGAAATTACTGTAGGTAAAACACCTTGTCCAGGGGTGTGAGCGCCGAGCGAGGCTCGAACCCAGAACCTATCGTATGAGTCTGAGAGCCAAGGGCCTTCACCAATACAACAGCTCCTAAACGGGGATTACATTAAAGGGGGAGCTCCAAAGAGAGTTTAATCACAGGCCTCTCTATATGGTAATCCGCATGCAGTCGATGGTTGATTTTATTCCACATTATTTGGGCCAAAATGGTTTCATATTTTAACACTACCGGCTTGTTAATGTTCACCTGCAGTTCTCCAAACTGGAGGAAGCCAAGCATAGAAGAAGAAGACTAAATATTCTCCCACTTCACACACCAATCTTCTCGTATATTATGGCCCTTCCGTATACATTGCGTAAGGACATACAGGGGCTGCCATCTCATCTACCATGCTTGTTTTGTTTTTACTGAATGTCAACAAAAGTCTTCTGTTTGGAAGGGGAAGTCCAGTACATTTTAGTATCGATCGTGGAGTAGAACAATATTGTCGTGTTGGGATCGGTGTGTTAAGTTATTGTCGGTAGGAGAGGTATACATATACAATGAAGAAGCAAGGAGAGGCTAGCAATTCCGGAGTCATAAGTTATGAGAGTATTTATTATCTCCAAACTTTGGAGACTCAAATCGGTCACATCATACGAACTTCCACATAATATGTAAAACACAAGATCAAGAGAGAGCCAGCTAGAAAGAGGGTCTTGATCTAATGGTGATCAAAACTAAACTCCTCTAAGAAAGCTAGAACATGTAATATTTATCCAGAAGGATACAAGTAATATGAGGGTAGGTTACATTGTGTCAAAGGGACAAAGACATGAATGAGAGCCGGCGAGACAATGGACTACTTCGTAGTTTTATGTATGGGCTTAAACATAACATTGGTGGTATTTCCTGGGAAGAAGATTATGGATGCACTTGGTCTTTCTATGGGGAAGGATTATAAAGATATAAAGTTGACTTTTAAGTGCATCTCAAATATGAGGGTACTTTACTGGGTTTTGGGACGATACTATACACAACAATATTAACGTCATATTATTTTTCGTGAAATTTACAAGTTCTTATAGGTATTTCAACATTAAAGGTATTACAAAGTTTTGGTATGGGGTCACGAATTTGGTTCAAATGAACATATTTGAAGCATATGCGACCCTACAATATTCAGTGATCGTTGTCGCGGTTGAAATCGATTCTAAAGTTATGAAATTATAAATAATAAACTCTTTATGTTGTATAGCGCCCTCTCAAGGTCAAGATATTAATTAATCTATAAAACAATGTTTCTTGACTAAAATGGACCGATTAGCTATTCCCGTTTGGAAATTATATATCACAACTACATATTCTGAAATGCTCATGGTCGCAGCTACCATTGTACGGCCGTAGGCGCTATTTTGAAATTTATCAAAATTTACCGGGAGCACCGGTAAATTTTTATATTCAATTTTTCTCGAAAGCAGAAGCGTTTTAGGTGCTAACTTTTCTAGTGCTTATATTACATCCACAGGAGCATCCAAATATATCAAAATTGAAAAGAATCACCACCACCCAATTTTCAAAATTTCCCAAAACTTTGTATTACCTTTAAGAAAATTATAAATTAGGCTAAACTATGATATAGAGAATTTGGATACGGGATGATAATATCTCGATAATAATAACTCGATAGAGATACTCTGCGTGTACCTGTCAAAAAGGGTGACGTTATTGGTGCTAAAAGACCTGCGACCTCAAAACGAGACACTAATCAAACTCGCTTGAATTGTCAGGTGACTGCGAATTGAACACTATGATATTCGTCCCCTCTAGCCGTTTTGAGGTCATGATCTATGACCCCTCCCATCTGAATAGTTCAGGGGTGTTATATTTTGCAGAGTGATTCCCAAAGGAGTTCAATTATCCTATACGTTCAAATGAACCCTAGCAAACTCTCTGCACCTGCACTGTTCTCTTCCGCATTGCGCTCGCTGCTGTGCGACATACGCGCGCTATAACACTGCTGGAAGTCTGTTAGGCAATCTGTCTTAAAAAGGTAGGAGACTTGATATGCATGCTTTTTGAGATTAATTGATAACACCTGCCTATTTAACCACCCCTACATGTTATCTTGTTGCTGTCAGCTGTTCAGATAGAACGCTTATCCCTCATAAATCGATATATACCTCCCCGTATACCACTGTATATTCAGCGAGCTAGTAGGACGTCCTGTAGTGCGCCTGTGTTTTGACACAGGTTATTTCCGTATATTTTTCGGTTGTATATGCCCGACAATAATCACGCTATACAATACTTCTTCACGACGGTGGCTTCCTAAAGCACACCCTTTCTAATTTATATGTGAAGCTTCATGCTCAAAGGGTGGGATATTGCTAAAAGTCTTGTGAAAGATGTGTAATCAATTTTATTGTACCTTACACTCGTACAGCTATACATGTTTACCGATACAGGGAGTCTATTCCAACTCACTGAAATGCCGGTGGTGTATACGGATCCCATTTGTAATGGAATAATACTTGTGTGTACTGTATGATGTCATTCTCCCATATAAACCCTTGCCCATTCAGAACTGTTGAGTCATGATTCATTTGTCTGAAAATACTCTCCATTTTGCCTTTATTGTATTCACGAACATCTCTATCTTTGTTCTACTCCAATTTAGGCAAGCTGTATTTCTGATTGTGTATGTCATTTAAAAAATTATTTATGCCCTGCCATTTTAGAAGTGATCTTTGAACTGTCGATACAATAAACAGGATTCATTACACAATGGTTTGAACGTATTGCTTCATGATTGCATCGCGCATTCCACGTCCAAGAAACGTAGCGTTGCAATGCAAATGCTGCGCTATAAATCCTGCTGTGTAGCTTTTGCGTGCTCGCGCGATCGCTCGCACCATACCAGCTACAATGCGTAACGCATACACACACAAAGCCAAACCGAAACAAATGCATGTATTATTCGTGCAGTACGCATTACAGCAAGGGTCCGCAACGAGTTAGGATATACGGATGGTATTCCGTCATTAAAACATTCTTTTGTGGATGAAAAGCTTTTAGAATCTGCTAAAATCTAACTTAGGAGTACTGATCGATATTTCAGCAAAACAAAAGGGATATACCGGTACATTCTACTTTGTGACACATTGATCGTTCAATTAAAGCACTTGAAGTTGGAGTACATATCTCTGATTTTCAAGATCGCAAGCCGGGAACGGATCTGTTCCCCGTGGGCATTCAGCCCGGTGATTGTTCTAACGACGCGCTGTAGAAGTGCGAAGAAGCTCACCTACAGAAAACAATCTGAATAAAAGAGGAAAAAGCGTGGAAATTCTCGAGTCGTACTACTAAAAGGATTTTTTTTGTAAACGGTAGTATTTTATTACATCATTAGTGACTTGTCTCAATTCATGATGGATTTATTTCAGAAATTCAAAGGAAAATTCAAGGGGCCTTCGGACGCCAACACCGAGAAGCAAAAGGGTGAAGGGCAGTCTACAGTCCCAGCTAAAAACATGTCGTACACACCAAAGAGGCATTCTCTCAACACAGACTATGAAATATCAAAGAAGGTTCTTGGACTCGGTATCAATGGAAAAGTGCTAGAATGTATAGACAAGAAGTCAAAGGAAAAGTTTGCCCTGAAGGTAAATATCAAACTTTGAAAATTTAGTCTCTTTCACTCTCATGACATCTATCTCTCCTCCTCCTCCTCCTCCTCCTCCTCCTCGTCGTCTTCTTTTTAACAATCTTAAACATTACAATTTGAACAATGTTTGTTTTGTTCAATAAAACAAAAACAAATACGATAAGTATGATAAAGTGAATATTCTTGTTAAAGTAGATTTGGGTATATTATCAGCATCAGTGTACAGAAATGAGAGGTATTCCTGTTGAAAACTTTCGGTCGTTTCATCGAGTGGTACTTGTTCTAACGTTAAAATTGTTATGACATGCATGGTGGGTGAACGCACATGTATTATGAAAGAATTTGGTGTTGAGAGGACACAGGACCAGTGTAAGTGTTTGTCCAAGCTATTTTTAACAGAGTTGAGTGGTGGTGCGGAGATGACAGATACATCCTGTAAAGGAAGACTATTCCAGGACAGAAGCTATTACTTCTTTGTTTATAGGGTCTACAATGATTTATTATGTACAGTGTATGTGAAGAAAAAAAGTTAGGCAAGACTTCTTTTAAATATTTGGTATTATTATAACATATACATGTACATGTAAGTTTATGAAATTAGCAACTGTCAAATTTGGGCGCTACTGCAGTTCCGTATCCATTTTTTTTAGCAGTTTAATATCGATTCTTAGCAAAAAAAAATTAGCCCAATTTTAACTAATTTTAATCATAATCATATATTGTATTTTCCACCTGAATTTGGATCACATCCGACATCGGGAAGCCTCCGTTTAGGGCTTCGATGTCGACGTCGTCGCTCAGTACCGTGTCCGCGCTATAGCTCTGCACCTCAAACTGAAGCTATCAGTCTAAAATTATGCAAACTTCGCGTATGCTTTATGGTATTACGCACATGCACGATACCATAAACTATACGAGAAGCTTGCATAATTTTAGAATGATAGCTTCAGTTTGAGTTGCAAAGCTGTAGTGCGGACACAGTACTGAAGCCCTAAACGGAGGCTTCCCGATGTCGGATGTGATACAAATTCAGGTGGAAAATGCAATATATGATTAAAATTAGTAAAAAATTGGGCTAAAATTCCTTTGCTAAGAATGGATATGAAACTGCTAAAAAAATGGATACGGAACTGCAGTAGCGCCCAAATTTGTCAAGATGAACTGAGATAGCCATGATGATGAACATTGAAAACACTCTAAATTCACAACATAAAAATTGTGTTATACATGTAGACTATATATTTTATTAAAAGATATGATCAATTAATAAATTCTGTCAGCTGTATCTTTCATGGCCCTGACTCTAAAAATATATATACTATGGAGTATTGAGTCTCTAGAGAATATTGCCTAGACTGTATGCTGAAACTAAAGCAAGAACACTTCCTTGAATGTAAAATTCACTTTGGCTCCTGTTTCTAATGAAAACAAATTGTTACTAGTTTCTTGTAGTACAATGTTTTATTTTGTATGTATGTACATGTACATGTATGTAACCTCTTTAGCAATGGAGAATGCTCTTGCTTCTCGTTTCTCATAACAATGTGATATCTGAGAAAATTTGGTCACATCTAATGCAAGGCAGACAATGTACTGTACATGTTTGTAAAGTTTGTAAAGATGCATCCTGGACATATTGAACAGTACCACAACGAACATGTGCCGGTACATCAAAGCTACGATTTCAGTAAGCTGTGAATATGTACAGTAGTACCACTAAACCCAATGTCTGCTTATCAAGTTTAGACCAGGGAAATGTCACAGAGATATTTCCCTGTTTACGATGTACAAGTGTAAACACAATGAATGCAGAGCGCACATACTGTACAATGTACCTTCACCTTGTATATACATGTATTTGTGTGGTAGAAAATGAACAGTAGGGATTCTAGACAACATGTACATGTAAGTCTAAGGCCTCGTTCATTTAAATACCGGTACAGATTCCATGTAAACTCATTGTATAACTACAGGTACTTAAAAAGAAAATGACTTACAGTATTATAATTTTATTGTGTAATTTAATAAAATACTTATACTGCCTACAGAATCCTGGTAAATCCTGAGCGTATAAACTTGGTAGTCGACAGGGTCCTTACAACAAGTCTTGCAACACTTTCACGTTCAGGGCAGGCATGCATGACACAATGTTCCACGTACATTGTGCAGATTCCTGATTCACCTAGAGGCAGCTCACGTTACCCCCGTACAAATTTCTACCAATCCTCTTGGCTTGATGTCTGGTTATTAAAATTTGAGTTTTAAATCTGCCTCAATACCAATACCAGTGAGCTACATGTGTACGTGGTGCATATGAGCACATTGCCCTTGGGAAGCAAATGATTAGCTTGTTCATCCATGCTGTTTTGATTGCTTTCTGCTCTACTCCTCCCTCTCCCTCTCCTTCTCCTATGATCACAGTCCAACCCAACTTTAATATCCCGTTTGATACCAAAATTGGAAATGCCAGGGGGCATCTCTCAGCGGTTTATAACTTGGATTACGTGTAGTCTGGTGGTGGAGTCTCCTCTCGCAATATTGAAATTAAACAATAAAGAATTGAAGAATCGGGAAGACTTTCTTTTGTGGCAGCCACTCAAATAAAAAAATAAAAAATATGGGTACAGCTTAGAATGATATCTTATAATAATAAAACATGATGAAATAGGGTTAGGGTTAGATGAAATAGTGAATACATGTAGGTGGCTGTCGCTATAGGAAATCCTTCTGAAGAATCTGTACTCAGATATTTCAATGCAGGTGTTAGGTCATATCAAGAACATTGTAAAAATCATTTGGAGTGATGAGTTATAAAATGAAACGCTTTTCAGTTATACACTGTAAATGGAAGGCTTTTCAGTTATAAAAGCAAAACCTACAATAGTGCAAATGGCCTGTCTAAATCAGGGTACAGTAATTGATGGGCATCTCCGAAGACAAGGATATGATTTGAAACTTAATGCTACTCCTCCTATACTGGTAGTTGAAAATCAGGAGATTCATTACAAGCATAATATTGATATTTTGAAAGCGATAGTCCTATTTGGAAGGAATATGGTGCAATTGTCTTTTCTGAATTTTTCTATCATCCATCAAGTTTTGGCAATCTTTCAAAACTGCACTTCCACTACATGTAGGCCTGAATTTGGGAGCATAGCAAAATATTTCCAGTATTTTGTACAGTTATGTTCATTGTCCTGCAATACCAATATTGTCACAAACTCACAATTGTTAAGTTTCTATAATGATAATTGACACAATGTTATAGCTTTTCATGTTGTCATCTTTTGATCAATGTAACACAAATAAAAAACACAGTGACAACTAGTGTTTTTATACATTTGTACATGGATGGACACACTGTCCATCCATGTACATGTATTTTTATATGGACACCAATATACAGGAACATTCTTGACAGAGTTGTCTCAGTTTTATTTGACATTTCAGTTACATGTGAAGCCTAGCACCACAGACTATATTTATCCCATCATTTGAAAGAGTTGTATCAAACTTGATTGCACACCGGTTTCTTTCAAGGCTCATGGGATGAGAGTCGTTAAGTGAAACATGGATGGAAGCATGGAGGAGTAGGAATCTGGAGGAGGATGAGAGGAGCGTGACGTGAGATGAGAGCTCCTGATGCTATCCCAGATCTTGATTGTTTTCTGAGTTGGAATATTGTTTGCCTTGCTCTTCTCAAGTGACTTGCATCACACTAAGCAAACAATGTGCATGAGTTTAATTGCATGCACTTTACTTACAGAGCTTAAAATGGTTATTTAGTAGCAAACACTTATTAGATTTATAAAGGGAATGAAGTATAAACTATAAAGATATTGTACATGTTAAATCAGTTTTCTGCGGTAGAATTCCTTATTAGAAATTGAAAACCGGATGATGCAATAAAACCAAAAATGTCATGTTGTGTAGTCTGTACTGTACACCTGGCTTATTTGAGTTAAAAACTCACACCTATCCGAGTCTCTGGCTACACTTTGGTGTTTTTAAAAAAAAATTGGGGGGGGGGGGGGAGGGGTTATAACATGCATTGCATTGTACATGTACAGTTTTTAGGCTGTATAAGATAAGCATATTACTGTACACGTTTTCACCAACCATACACCGTTCTATTATTTATCTCGAGCACATGATGTACATGCATCATCAGTCGTCATGAATCAGCTTTATATTTTAGGAAAATGTCCAGATTTTCTTTGTTTAAACATGTTACTGTACATGTACATGTACATGTATGTGATCAGACTTTGAAGCACATGAAAGATTAAGTTTGCCATTACCAAAGACCTTACTAATATGTGTAATGCTCTACATACGTACAGTAATTGATTATATTTGGAGCTTGAAGACACGATTACAGTTTAAATGTACATGTACATTACTCTCAATATGCTTTTAATGAGGTTCATAGTATTGTAAATCATACATGTGTACCATGTGTCTACTGTCATACCATGCTGATGAAGAGCTTTACACAATATTAGTGCTATTATTGACTCACGAGACAAAGTGCATCCGCCTTTCAGTGTTGACTGCTTTATACCGGTAAAACGTACATGTACCGTAAGTACTGGTAGTGGTAAAGAATACAGGTTTACACAATCGTATCACGTGGACTTCACTGATCCGAAGAAAAGAAAAGCAGGTTGAGTTTAATAAGTTTATGTTTGCTCAAGTGTAGATGTCTGTAACTGATTGATTTGGGATAATGGAGATCAGGGTGCAAGAATAACACCAGTACAAGTGCACAGGTACAATGTGCATGTTGGAAGAACAAGTCATTGCATTATTTTAAAGGTACTACATGTATCTGTATGTCCCAATTGCAGCCAATATCAATTTATAGAACTTTGCAGGAAATAATTGAATATGTCACGTAAAATGTACATGTACAGGTGTATGTCCTACAATTGTATCTGTGACATTGAAACGATAGCAGTGTCTTATTATTCAAATTATTCAAGGAAACCTGTTTACTTTCTGGAGTTGTTCACTGTCAGGCACTATTGAGTGATGCCTGACTCCTTTTTTTTCTTTGGTAATAACATACTGTACATAAAATGAGCTGTAAAGGGTACATGCACATGTACATTAGCATTTGTCTACATTATTAATAAAAAACAATTCTTGTAATGGCCAAAATTAAACTGATTGAATCTTTGCACAGCACAAACGTAGGACCATTCAGTACAAGGTTCTGAAACCCAGACTATTACTAAAAGGATTGCAAGCACTAAAGTCAATTTGACACCTACTTGTAATTGATGTTACTTTCCCACTTTAAGAAATTTTCAAGCTCCTTCATTTTGAGGGAAGTGTATTATCTTTCAAATGCTGTTGGAACTTAACCTTTTCATTTTGTGGGCCTGCAAATGCGACATGCATGTACACGGTAGTACCATTAAAGGGGAACGATATGGGGGAACTCTTGTAAATTATATATCTTGAATGAAATCGAGAGTTATGCTCATATTTCATACACGTGTACTGTAAGCAAAACTTTTATAATTGCTAGTGAATTGCTACCAATGATATTAATATTGCTGTTCGTCTAATCTGTGTCACACCTGTACATGTATACATGGAGTTGACTAAACCCCTTAGAGCATTGCATCATGTAAAAAAGGAAGCAATATTTTTTTCTTCATGAATTTAATTTGAGATGCAACAGAACCAAGAGAGATTTCATATGTTGTTAACCTTGGTGTGGATTGCCGAGGGTAAAGATTGATATTTTGAACATGTGCAAGAAGAAGGGATCAATAGTTATTGAATTTTGAGGTGGAGCTGAGAATCTTGCTAGAAGTTAATGGCATTTAAATGAGGATTCTTTCCATTGCCTGCAGAGAGTCATCGAGGCTGCACTAGTTACAAGAGGAATTGCATAATGTTGGCTTGGATGCTCCACGAGTTGCGTCTGATAGCTTCAGGGGTACTGCCCCCTCTCCCTCCCGCATTTTTCTGGTTGCTGGTTATTCCATTCAATTTTCCTGCTATTAACTTTATTTAGTATTAAAGAACCCTGGAATACAGAATGTGTACCGGTAACTTTTTGAGAATTTTTTTTTTTTTTAATGGCAGAAGTACTGCGAGGTTTGCTGATAAAATGTCAAGCAATTCCATACAATCTGAGGAGTATGGGTTAACAGCAAAGAGATTAATCATTGATATTCGTCAGTTGTGATTGGTATGCAGGATTATTATGCAAAGAAGGACACAGTAGGATTTGAACTTTGAGGAAGGTATTTTAGAAGCCTTATACACTGTACATGTAGTTCAAGGAAATGAAGGGTGAGACAAGGAGGAAGTTTAACTTGAAGGGATTTGAAGATAAGAACCTGTAGTGGTAACTGGTAAGAGAAAGGAAACCAGAAGGAAACCCTTTTCATGTAGTCTCGTATTACTATCCATGATGTTCATGTGAATACAGTGTACGTTGTATTAAAGATCATGTATGCAAGATATATTTTTGATGATTTTTACTTTTTTTAGTGTAAATATTTAAAAGTACCAATACAAAATCATGTCTTTAAAATAAGGGGATCCTTCTTGGCCAATGGCTACCAGAGGTTCATAGCATTGTAGATGTACATGTATGTCATACATGTAGACACAAAATTCAGTGTCTACAGTGTGAATACAAATTTTTAGAGGTCTTTTGAAGAGATTTGTGCATTGTTGTGTTGCATATATTCTCATGGTTGTGAATACATGTAGATGAAATCAAACAGGTGAGATATTCCATGAATTGTGTGAACCCTTAGAAAATTCATACATCAATAGATAGCTTCTATTGTGATGAACTGGTTTATGACCAAACTTTAAGAAAAGCTGAGTTCCTGTTTTAGCCTTCATACACATGTATGTCCTGTGTATGATTTTGATAAAATTAGGACAACATCGTAGCCTTTAGGTGTGTAGGGACCTTACATGTTCTTTGTTATACATGTATTGTAAATAATGTTCAGTGATTAAAACAGAACCATGTCAGACAATTATAAAGGGTAGAAAAATATGGCTGCCAATATTACTTTTACAAATAATACATTCAAAATTCATGTTAAAACTAACTTGAAGTGTCATGAGTCATTTTCGCCCAAAGTCAGTAATTCCAATATTGTGTCTTTGGAGTTGATGCGAAATGTTTCAAGTTGTGCACAGTGATCCAATTTATCTGTTTGTAACATTAAACATTTATTATTAATTAATAAAATATATATAAACATAATTATTATTAATCTACTTCTGTATCCAGATGATCGAGACTATAACATTTAATTTCTCTCTTTTGAATGTTTGACCAGGTGCTAGCAGATAACACCAAAGCAAGGAGAGAAGTGGAGCTTCATTACAGAGCATCATCCCTCAGCACTGGATTCCCAATCAACATCGTTCACATTAGAGATATCTATGAAAACATGTACAATGGCCAAAGATGTCTTCTAGTCGTAATGGAATGGTAAGTTCAATCAATGTTTTGTCAGATTTTATGAGGCAGAATTGGTCATTTCGGAAGATGATGTGAGGAATGATTCGGAGATGAGTTTTGGGTATGTGCTTGGGAGATGTGATTGGTTTGAGGCGATGTATAGGCACCATCTTATTACTTTCTTATTTGCTAAATTTGTCAGTTTGGAGCCATAATGGGTATTGAGTTATCAAATTGTATACTTTTTATCACAAGAGGCCTGTCTTCATCAGCTGGAGTTTGCCAAATAACCTGCTATTTTCAGACTCGGGATGTTATCCCGAAGCTCAAAATTGCGTCTTCACCAGACTTTTACGCTCATCACAAACTATAATTTTATCAAATCTCATCTCATCACAAATATGGCTTGCAAGCTGAAAGCATTCTAGCACATATTCAGGAATCCTTTTCAAAATTGAATGTGAAGGTTTTCTTTCGAGAGAAGAGCCTTCTTTATAGTTTCAAATCTCGTCTCATCACCAATATGGCTTGCAAGATGAATCAATTCTAGCACATATTTAGGAACCCTTTCAAAATCAAGTTTGATGGACTTCCTTCTTTCGAGAGAAGAGCCTTCTTTTATAATTTCATCAAATCTCGTCTCATCACAAATATGGCTTGCAAGATGAATCCAGTCTAGCACATATTTAGGAATCCTTTTCAAAATCGAATGTGATGGTCTTCTTTCTTTCGAGAGAAGAGCCTTCTTTTATAATTTCATCAAATCTCGTCCCATCACATATATGGCTTGCAAGATGAATCCATTCTAGCACATATTTAGGAATCCTTTTCAAAATCGAATGTGATTGTCTTCTTTCTTTTGAGAGAGAGGGAGAGAAAGATGCTTTGAAATCCGACAGCTATGGCTGTGATGGGCACCTGCTTCCATTTCCCTTTTCACAGTGGGAATAATATTTTTATTATTTGGGATAAAAAGCCTGCATTGAATGATCAATCAATGAGCTATATTTTTCTGACGACGAGTCTTTGAGCCCTGGGATACAGAGAGAGAGATGGAGAGAAGAGGAGAGGAGAAGAGAGGAGGGGGGAGGGGAGAGAGAGATGTGGAGAGAAGAAAAGAGATATACACTGTAAACTGTATACAGTGTATATATATATATATATATATACACTGTATATACATGTATATATAATTATATAAAGAGATAGAGAATCTGAGATAAAAGGTTTCTTGCTAATTATTTGACAGAAGAATAGTCATGAGAAGTACATGTACATGTAAGTGGCAATTATATAAATGTATTTACCGTACATGTAGAAGAGGAAGTTAATTCCTTTTATCAAAAATAAGAAATTGATGTATGTTTATAAATACTAGGATGCTTTTTTTGATAAATATTAACACTACAGCCATCTCCATCAGTGTAAAGTGTTTAATCAAACAAAGGGCCATATATTTCATGCTAGATGACACAACCACAGTACCACTAGTCTTTATCTGTAATTGAGGTAGAATCTGTGATTCAGCCACTTCTTACCCATCCACCCAGTTAAAATTGCTGAGTCATAAAAAATGACACACGTCGCATACACAACCATAAATCTACATTTTAGATGTATACATTATGGAGATGTACATGTATGGACAAAGGAGCTTGCTTTTGTAAAATTTCCAAGTAATACAAATGTACATCATCTTTTACGTGATATTTGTGTAAATCTGACAGACTGGGTTATTGTGTACATTCAATCATTTTTCCAACAATGATGATTTAACATTTTATGCCATATACTGTACACATAATGGCAGATGAATCGATTCTCTTTAAATAATGTATTATATTTTTATTTTCATGTAGAGTTGACAAGCATTTTAGATTTGTTAAAGCATAAACATTTGTTATCAGTAGGACTCAGCTGTACAGGGCATATGAAGATAAGGAAATACATGTACTGAGAAAAGAAAAAAAAATCAATGCAGTATTGCAAACGTGTCCGGTGAAGATTGTTTATAGGGTCATTCATTTTTAGTGTAATATATGAACACTGAACCACGTACTGGCTGAGGTTAAATCTAAAACAAATCAATTGAGCATTTAGGCTTTGTGAAATAATAGTAATCCAGCCACTCACGATTGATACTGATAAGCCTTGCATTAATGCAATGAGGAAGGTCATTTCGTTGATTGATTGATTGTAAGTAACAAGATTTCAAATTGGACACTTAAACAAATTTCATCAATTGCTCCCAGTCACAAATTGATCCTGTTTCTGATGAAATTGAGTGAGGAGATTTACAGTACGGTTTATAGCGGAGGTTCCATTTGCAGTAATAAGGTCACACAATTCTAGCTGCGAAAGCAATAATATGGGAGTGACCAATGGGGGCATTCACACCTACATGTACAGAAAAAGAAAAAGAAAAAATTGCGTGTGTGGGCAGAACAATTTTATTAATCTTCGCTTTCTGCATCGCTATCCAATTCAGACTCTTGTGATTTCCAGAATAATCGCGATAGTTTGCCGGGTGCTCTGTGTGTGAATGGTATTGAGAATCAAAAATGGATTTATTTAATCCAGGATTCCAAGCGCGCATACATGTACATGTACATCATTGAGATTTACCAATGCGCAGTCGGGACGTTCTTGCCATCGAGCGTGTGTGTGAATGGTCGCCAAAACGATCCAATTCGCACTAAATTGACATGTGTGGACTTTTGCCAAAATAATATTGATCTTACAATCGTGATCCAAATCACACTAATTGTTATGTGTGAATGGGCCTAATGATTTAACATGGGCCTAATGATTTAACATGGGAAATTTCCAAAGAGCCCTAAAAAATAAGGACAAAGCTGCCTGTGATAAAACCAAACAGACACAACAACAAACAAACAAAAGATTTAGAATCACTGCAAAAAAATATCATGTTAGTCCAGCAAATCTAAAGTGGATCTCTTGCATAAAATTTAATTAAACAAACACATATTTATGCAAACAAACAGAAATTGTTATTTCCTCTTGTAAGTGGATCACTTGAAACAAAATGTTATTTTCCACTTTATGAAAGGATAGATTTTAGTTTCACTTTATGATAGGATAGATTTTAGTTTCTGTCATTGAAATTCATGGCTAAGCTCTACAGTTTACATGAAGATCTTCCGGTATAAGAAAACTAATATTTTTGGTAAGACTAAGATGTGAAAAATAATGCATATTCAGTGCGTAGCATTAAAGAAATATTTATGGTAGCCAACGTTATAGCACAGCTTGACTGCATGCATTAATGCCATGCTCTTTTCAATGCTTGTTGTGAGTCATCAATCAGCTTAGAAATTAGAAGTCAAGTTCTTTTACTGAGTAAACATAAGGCCATATTTTTTTAGATCAGTAAACTCCATTCCTATTGTGGTGTCGTGCATATGGCTTGTTGAAGTGCTATATCTCAATATTCCCTGTGGTATAGATTATGATGAATTGCTGACATTTTTATCTTAATTTCAAGTTGAGCTGACAGCCAACAGATGGGGCATAGAATGAATCTTCATACAATAACTGCCTCCACTAGACCTACAGTACGGTACAATGAGGGCTTTACATACATGTATGTTCAGTTATATTGATGTTGTCTAGAAAAAGAAATTATGATTTTTTTTTTTTTTTTTTTTTTTTTTTTTAAATAGTTTTTTTTTATTAAAAAAAAAAAAAAATCTTCATGAAATTGAAATGAACATGTACATGTACTGTAGGTGGGTTTGTTACTTATCATTTATCAGGACACACAATGTATCTAGATATGAACAGGATTTGAAGTTCAAAGGTTATCAAGCTACTCCAGATTTCCTGGTAGTACAGTACATGTAGCTGATAATTATCACACCTCTCTTCAACATGTTAAAGGTATTACAAAGTTTTGGGAAATTTGGAAAAATGGGTGGATAGTGATTCTTTATAATTTTGATATATTTTGATGCCCTGTGGATGTAATAAAAGCACTGAAAATGTTAGCCCCTAAAACACTTCTGCTTTCGAGAAAAATTGAATATAAAGATGTACCGGTGATCCCGGTAAATTTTGATAAATTTCAAATAGCTCCTACAGCCGTACAATGGTAGCTGCGACCATGAAAATCTCAGAATATGTAGTTGTGGTATATAATTTCCGAACGGAATAGCTAATCGGCCGATTTTAGTCAAGAAACATTGTTTTACAGCTTAATTAATATCTTGACCTTGAGAGGGAGCTATACAACTTAAAGTGTTTATTATGTACAATTTCATAACTTTAGAGTCGATTTCGACTGCGACAACGATCAGTGAATATTGTGCTTCCAATATATGTTCATTTGAACCAAATTCACGACCCCATACCAACACTTTGTACCTTTAAGAGATAAGAGAGGCCTACACACTACATTTATGAAATTGGAAAGATTCCATGACATTTTGGTATTTCCTAGGACCGTTGTTATTGCACTATTGCACAATGCTCACGCAAGAACCTGGAAAAGCTAAATGTCAAGTTACAGGGTAATCATTTTGGAAAGATTGTGTAATGATACTAAAAATACACATCAGAAGATAGGCATTTCCCAATTTAATCTGACCATGGGCGTAGCATTTTTTCCCAGAACAAAACCAGTACTGGTAACCACATTTTATTTGTATTACATAATATCAGTTTGTTTTACACATGATTGTTATGATTAGCTGGAACTTGAAGTACTTAAGCTACAATGTCAGTTGCAGCAGGGAGGTGAGACTTTAAACTCACATGCCCTGGTTGCAGGGAAAATATGCATAAACAATGAAAACAAGACATAATGTCATATTTGAGGTCTGTAAACATGAACAATGTGCATGTGAGAATAAGAATGAACATGTTTATAGGTTTTGACTTTTTATTCAAGTTTCATATGATTTTAGTGCGGTTAATTATTGCTGTCTGATTTTCTTGGAAGTGCCAAGTACACTGTACATGTACATGTACTTGGCTTTAATATCTTTATATTCCATCAGCTCATTTATACAGTTCCATTACAGTATATCATTTATGTCATACATACACTGTACATGTAAGTGTAGGCCTATACAATTAATTGTACCGGTAGGCCTTTTATTCTATTGTTTGCATATTCTGTAGGTTTACTGAATAACATGTACACCATGTACACCATTCATCAAAATTTTCTGCAAAACGTTGATCCAATCTTGATATGAACATCATGAAGAGTGAAAGTGAGACTGAGAAGTGAAAGTCTGCTCATGGCTGGTTTGAATTAGCAATTAATGAATTGATTAATTACAGTGTAAGACACTACATGTCGTCCTTGTTTTCACGAAGTGACGGTAGTGAGGACAATTGTAACGCAAAGTGAATGCAATTTTTTTTCACTACCGTCACTTCGTGAAAACAGCGACGATGTATGTGTAGAATAGATTACTTGCAGGTTATCCTTTCATGAGGAAATTCAGAATGATATTGTGAGCTTTTAATGAGTAGTACAGATGTACAGTCTTCTCAGAGACTCTGCCCCCTCCCCTCCACACTTCTATAGGTTTACTGATGATCAGTCTTTCTCAGAGATTCTTCCCACTCCCCCCCCCCCCTCCCCATCCCCCCCCCCCTCCCCACCCCCCCCCCCCCCCCCCCACCACTCCCATGTACATGTAAGTCATGTATGGCCCGCCTCCATGATTTGCTCAAGTTCATGGATGCTGAAGCTACAGTTGTAGATGGTTATTCGCAACCCAAAGTGGTATCTAGTTAACATCGTTATCCTTGAGAGTATGTGTGGTAAGAGAGAGGTTGTGAGGGTATCATTTCAGGGAATCAAGTAACCATGGTAAACATTTTCTGCCTGAATGGGTGATATTTGTTGAGTGCTGAACTGCTGATCATCTTATTATTCCATTCTCTACTCTGAAAATTAGTAGTGTAAGGCAACTAGTACCAACTACAGATACAAGTATTGTGTTAGCCCTCTTGCAACAGGGATGGGGGGGGGGGATCATGAATTTGGCAAGAAAAAAGAAAATCATTATTGTCGCATTGGATAATACAAAAAAACTTTTCGTTTGCTGTGACAGAGCGGCTTCATACATCAGATGGTCACAATTCCCCAAACTATCAAGCTGAAAAAAACACAACCCATTTTTATGAACATTGATAATTCTAAAAGAATGATTTTTCAAAGAATTGATTGGAATATTATGTTGCCAGTCATTGTTTGAAATGAGTGTCTACTGTCTGGATAAGCAAACGTACACATAATAAAGCCTCAGAATAAAACACTTGGAAGTCTTTCAAGATGAATAATATGGCCTGTATTCTACCAAAATGTAACCCATACTCTGGCGCTTTTGTTAAAAATTGGTTTTAACAAATGAACCATACTCTTGGCGCTTTTGTTAAAAATTGGGTTGAACAAAAGATTTTCGTCTGAGGTCTAAGTTTTCCTTTGTTAAACATGACCTTTATTAGACCCAGGGTCAGGGTTCAACTGAACAAGGAGAATACAGACTTTGCATGTACATGTATGTTTACACTGTATGTAGATGATGTAGGCACTTTGTGGGTTCTGAGTTACGAATCTTCAACAAATATAAACCTTGGAAGATTCAGCACCTCCTCTTTAGCACAGGACTGCATCGCACAGATCTGTAGACTCGCATGCTTTTAAAATACCGGTACCGTAGTGACATTTTCTGGACCTGGTCCAAGATGAAAAGACATGAAGGCCTACTTACAGGGTACTACATGTGTATATGTCTAATGTGCATTTATACACGAGTGCTCTTGATGCTGCGATCATCACATGTACATTAATGCATGATGTTTTGCAAGTAGATGGAATACTATGTGATGATGTCATCACCTTGGAATTTCATTGAGTTGAGATGCTCAGACAGGCCATGGCAGATGTAATGGACACTTAAAGGCGATGATGTCATTTCACGGTAGGATACAAGATATTGACCTACCTTATCAACGCCTACTGTCAATGCCAAATCCTCAGATGGAAATTCCCATTCCGTATTAACAAGAAATACAAATAAACTACAGGTACAAAGCTCATCCAAGAGTCCAACATTGATCTTTTTGTCACATTACGCCATCAATTTGCTGCGATCATCACATGTCACACATAAAAATAGACCATGTGTACATGTACATTACTCAACTTTGTTTTCACGTATCTATTTGTACAAATTTTATACACACAACAAATGTGCATGTCAGTCATTTTGCGAGACAAGTTTTCATTTATTTATCTCTTTCTTTAAAAAAAAAAAATTATTATTATTATTAAAAAAAAAAAAAAAAATCCTCACTCCCTAATTATGAATAGAAAAATTGACTGCTGTCCATTTTTCTTTTCTCTTGAAAACCAATTAACCACAGATCTGTACTCTAACCACGTAACTGTTGCCAAAATAATGTGCCCACAGCCTTTTACCTTTGCTACAGTATGTGCCAGCAGCTGGTATGATTTATAAATATGAAAATTATTGGTCACAGGTCATTACCAATTCCTTTCAAAGTGGAGGGGTATCTCGGCTAATTTACACTGGCAATAGATTGAACACATGTGACTTGTTGTCTAAACACTGGGAATGTACGAGGCGTTCCAGTGCATTCACAACATGGCTCTCTAATTACCGACATGCGTCAGTCGAGGTAGTGGGACACGCTTCTCAAGTTTTGTGCGAAATACGTGGAACACGTACAAACCTGAGAGTCAGTTAAAATCATACTGTTTAAAATAGTGTGTGGAAAATGAACACTATGGTGGATTTTTCAATCCATCGTCACTTGATAATTTGAATAAATTGATGTCATAGTGTTGCTGAGAGAGAGAGGGAGGGAGGAAGGGAAGGAAGGAGATAACAAGAGAGGGAGGGAGAGAGTCAGAGAGAGAGAACGAGAGAGAGATTTGGTTTGGAAGTGACGAGGAAACTTACATGTATATACCTGTGGAAACATGACAAAAACAAATAATAGAGATCTATTCGGTAGCTTGTAGACCTACACCAAATGTAACAATATACTTTGAATGACGGTAGTATACCATTTCCTGTTGAGGCGGTCTACTTTACAGGGACATTCTTGTCAGTTGTGAAGCATGTGGTGCGATGAGATGACAAAGGAAATGTACAGCCGAAGATGTACTAACTACCATTGTCCAAAGGTCATATCCTATTGTACTGCTCATACACGTATATGAACTGAAAATTGACTGATGTTATAATTAGCAAGGACACAATTTCAAGTTCCGCTTCTGTACTAAAAAGGTTTATGACAGATGTAATCAAAACTATGATGGCATATATGAGTCAGTAAATTTACAATGCCTGATTTTAAGCAGGGCATTTTATTTGGCCAAATAGAGAAAAAGAATACAAGATATACTGAAAACCTTGGCTACATTTATATCCTTGAATGAATTCATAAATGGATATGGCTTGTACTGTAGTCAAGAACAGCGAAAGATTCCAAATTGAGGGTAACTAACACTACAATAGCCAGGTTAATATCATAAAAGTATATGAATGTAGGAAACAAAATGTTGTGAAACAACACAACGATTAGGGGATTAGGGTTTATTAGAACCATAAATAAATGAAGTCAACTTGCTGTCAAAGTCACTCTATTTTTTTATATTGGCAACCACATACTATTTTGACAAGTTGTTTGAATGACATGTTATCATGATATCATCTTTTGTTTATGCTCTTATTATCTCTATATACACTGTATGAGTATTTTATGTTTTTCCGGTTTGTTGTTTCCTCGTTTGTGAAAGTGAATAGCCTTATTGGGGTACATGCATGTGACATGTATTCATCGTGGACACAATCATCATTTACACTTTGTACTACAGTATGTGAATAGTCAACCAAGTACCTGTACATCTGCAGTTTGAAATATGAGAAAAGCACAATTCATTGAAATCCCCTATTGAGGATGCTACATGTACATGTAAGTGTTCTAGACAATTCTAAGAAAAACTTGACAATAGAAGTACATACACCTGTAGTATAGAGTAAATTACAAGCCTGCACTGAATTAACAAAACCATTCTTGTGTATATATATTGTGACAGACTTTGTAAAGGAATGTAATTGCTGTCAAGTGTCAACTCGGATTACACTTCCGTTGTACATTGTAGTGCATTGAATTATTAAACATGAACTACATGTGCATGTACATGTACATTTAGTCTGTTTTTCTTGTCATCATTAGCTACTCTTGCAGTCACGCCAAGAACATTTAATTACCTGCTAACTAGATTATAAACATACATGTAGACTGATTATGGAAACTGGGTTAATAAAGATTCATTAAAACAATCAACAGACACCCCAAGTTGATCTGGCACATAATTAATATAGAAAATATCTAGTTCTACTACATGTACGGTACTTGATCCATTTATGTAGCAACTACAGTATACTATCAAATTTGAGTGTCTTATTCTGTTAGCATTTTTAATTTATATGAGATAAAACTGTTTATGAAGTGTACTTACTGTATAAATTAACAAGAAAGTGCCTTCTCGCTACTACCATATGAAAATGCCAAATTAAAAACTTGAACTACAACACAATTATTTTTAAAATGAGGCATAGTTGGAATTTAAGTGACTCAGTAACATTGTTGAAGATTGATGAAAAAATGGTGAAATTTTTGTATCAAATGTTACTTATTATATTCCTTCGGTACTAACCCTCTAACATGCAACAAATTCTGAAAAGATATTTAGGGTTTTCTTTGAAGGTGTCACTGTGCAACACCCTCTAGGGTGATTAACAGTACATTCTCCCAACCATTTTTTAGTTTTCCCCAACCGTTTTTCTATGAAAATAAGTCTGTCAACAATTAAATGTCTGGAATGGTATTTGAGCCAATTCATTGCTTTGTGAAGTTTTAAATTCACCTAATATGCAATTAAATTGTAATAATATAGTTGGAAGAATTAAGGAATCGATCAAATCAGTTTTCCCAATTGTTATCCTTAAAAATGGGCCATTTTCACTCAAATTTTCAGATTATCTTTATTTGTACATCTAGCATCGAAGTCACTACCTTAGCACCATTTCCTGTCATCTGAACAATGTTACAAAATCCCTTTAAGAGAAGAGAAGTTAAGAGAATGGCCCATCTGTACATACATGAAAATGTAGATGTGTTGTAGATAAATTATATATGCTAAATTCACAGTTTTCAGACAGGTTTGAGATGAATTAGATGAGTCATCATCATAAATACCTTGGTTACACACTGTTTGGTTACATGGTTCTGTACCTCCCACAAAATCTAGAAAAAAAAAGAAAAAAAAAGAAGAGGAATGCCTTGTCAGAGAGAATGTTGGATGGACATTACATTTTGCAGACACTGTTACGCACCAAGACTGACAAGGGTTTTTACCTGCAGACAACATTTTTTATAACATCTGTTTGGAGCCAAAAGGGCATTAACTCTGTTAAATACATGACATCAGCTAGTGCGTTACAAGAAATGCTCAATGTTTACTGCATTAAAAAATGAACCTCTTAAACACATCTGATGACATCATTTTCATGAACGTACATGTACATTAGAATTGAACATATGGGCCTTGCAGATGTATTCTACGAATCTTGGAGAGGGATTAACCTGGATAACTCAAGTTCATGCATTTTTTTAAAAATGTGGTTCAAGTCAAGGAAATCCTGTTTGTCTTGGATTCTCTGTATCTGCTGGTAGTGGAGGGTAGCGGTAGTACACTGTACTAGTACTAAGGTAGTTTCCCTGTTAAGTTACAGTTACCGGTATGTTTTTGTATTTCTAGAAAGGACACACCCATGAACTTTACCCCAGTTGCTTAAAGTAGGTGCTTCTGAACAAAAAGTCTCATTGTTTACATGTACCTCGCAGAAGGGTGTGAATACTATAAAATAAAAAAAATCCTTATTTTTTCTTGTTTATTAAATGCAGTTCAGCAAGTTGGCATTTTTATGACAGTTGTAAATGCCTGTGGTCTGTGTAGTTGCGTGCAATGAGCTAGCATTGATTCCACATTAATATTTACCTATACATGTATGCTATGTGATTATGATCCTTTTTTGCTTTGCACAGTGTTGTTAACTCTCGAAATATGAGAACAAAGCACCTTTTTATTTTAAATATTTCAAACTTTTTTTGCTTCTGCATTCCAACAAGGAAATAACAGATTTACATTCATAGGCATTTTACAACTTGATAACTTCCATGTAATACATAACATAAGTCAGAATCATAAAGGTGAACAAAAATGGATGAAGGCATATGAAAAAAATTACCAAGCACTTTTGATATTCGTTACCAGTATATAAACCTAAAGTAATAGCATTCATGTAGAAAGGAACTCATTAATATTTATGGTCATTGATTAAATAATATTGTAGGCCTGTATACTTAAAAAAAATGAAGTAACAATAAATCCCATGACTTTGGATGCTTAATGCCTGCAGAGCTACAATGTACAGTCACTGCTTGCAATGAGGTAGAAGATTTGATTGTGGTTAGACTGTCTTTGAAAATGCGCATATATTTGTAATGAATGTGTGTTTAGTGAGGTACCCCCCATCTTTCATTCATTTTGCTTCACACCTTTCTCTTTTCTCTATCTGCAGCATGGAAGGAGGAGAGCTCTTCAGCAGAATACAAGAACGATCATCATTCACAGAAAGAGGTCAGTAAAGAGAGGGAGAGGGAGGGAGGGAGGGAGGGAGGTCTGTCCACCAACTTGTGGAGGAATTTGGCCTTGTTCACACTGCACAAACCACCTAAAAATTAACTACCGCGGCAAAATAAAATGACAAGAGCATAGTGCCCCTCACAAGTCCACATTTCCATTTCTTATTATGCCTAGAGCCCTACTTTTTTGTTAATATGTGTACTTGATATACATTTACACATAAAATTAGCTTTTGTTTTGCCGCAGCAGTTTTTGCATCATTGTGTGAACAAGCCTTAATATGCAAAAGCATAGTATCTTTCTCATTTCTGTTTCTATATAATTGAACATGGGTAGAGCCCTTTTTATATTTGTTGCTTAGCGTACCGGTACTTGCTTTGCGAGATAAAAGTCAAATTGAGTTCATGTTTATATGGATGCCTGTACATCCAAGAGATACCAAGATGACCTTTTCAGTTCATCTGTATTGAATCATGACATTTCACTTGGAATAATACCTGATCATATCCTTGGTACTAAGGGAAGCAAGCTCAAAGTATATTGCCCAAAGCAATTTGAAAATACTTAACTTTGGAAGTTAGATTTATTCATGGTAGGCAGGACAACATGAAGAAGAAACAAAAACCTGTATAAAATGATTTGTGTTTGATGTATCAAAATGATTAGGCTTATAGGTATGTTACAAATACATTTCCATATCAATAGCAGTGTCGGAGAACACAAAATGCCTATTTCCTTTTTCTTGATTCTTTTCCTTGTGGAAACTATTCACGCTCTCTCTTTCTTTCTCTTTCTCTCTCTCTTTCTCTCTCTCTCTCTCTCTTCTCTCTCTTTATCTCTCTCTTTCTGTCTTGCTCTGTGTGTGTCTCTCTCTCTCTTTTCTTCTTACCCTTTTGTCCTCCCTTTCTCTCCCCTGTGTGTCTCTTTCCTTCTAGTTACTGTCTGAAAAAGGAGTGCATTCCACTTTACTAAAATCCTCTTACCGTTAAGAGATTCTCAAACATTTTCTAAAGTCCATAATTCATGATTTTACTCTAGCTCCATGTCATATAGATGACATTTCAAAGTAACATTGTAGTAATGGACCATGATGCAACGCTCCTTTCATTCCATACATGCTGACCCAGATATAGTTTGATTGCGCTCCGTAATATGTATTATCGCATCTTTCCTTTGTCCTCAAACCAATATGGATTCGTCATGTGCTCAGCGTTTGATTTGAGAGCATGCCCTAATATAATTCAGGAGTGAAATCATGTGAAGCAATTTCTGGTTTATGGAAGGGAAGTGGCTTTGATAAATATGGGCATAGACGCCAAGGATTTCCCTCCATATCACCAACATTTCTAGACATGAACGTGGCCTGGAAAAGGTTCAGATTCACACATACATTTGTACGCTGTAGAACTCTCTACATTTCATCTCAGAGCCCCTATGAAAAGAAAAGAAAAAATTGTGAAGATATTATTAATATGACTGACAATAAATTCCATTTTGTTGTGCTATTTCGCATAATTTAGATCAACCCCACAATGAGTGAATATGGCCCTGGTTTTCTATCAGCACACGTTGTACTTTTGCAAGGTTACTTTGTCCAAACATGGGCAAATGTGAAATCCATGCCAACTGTAACCATAGGCAAAAGTTGAGCAATACAAAAACAAAAATAAAACCCCAGAGTCTGACAGGGGAATTCCATGACATCATAAGGGATTAAGGGGATTTTACAATGGGATGACTTACTTTCATCTCCCTTTCAATATTGTTGCATCCTTATGTTGTTGTTGGTAGCCTTGTTTCCAGGAAGGATAAATTTTAACTTTCTTAATGAAAATATGTTTGTTTTTACCAAGTTATTCCTTCTTACACATGTTTTTCGTTCTCATTGGATAAGATCCTTGGGGGGAGGGGGGGGGGGGGTAGTGTAGTGTATGAGGAGTAGTTTACATGCTTCAGACTCAAATATTCACAATTAAAAATATTTCGAAAGGGAGATAGCATCTTCATTTGAGCTGGAAGTCAGACTAGTCTACTCAAGGGAAATCACCCGAAATGTACCCTAAGTATGTTGAAGTGTACATGTCCTACTAGCGTAGAACCTATCATATTACTTCAGAGTTAGGCAGGAAACAGGATTTGTCAAAGCTAAGAGGTCATCTACTATCAATCATGGCCAATGAATGCCTCACATTGCATTAGTACCAGCAAGCCTTTTGTTAAGTCAAAGCAGACCGGGAGCCAAATATCTGAAAAAGCGGCTCCCGGTCCTTACATTTTTTTTGAGAACCGGGAGCCGTTTTCCAGGACCAGGAGCCGTTTCCAAAATTGATGAAAATTTGTATTCTTTTAAATTATTTGTTTACTGTTACCTTTTATTTATACATACCGGTACGGTAGTTTAATTTCTTGTTTAAATTTTGAGCAATCTAATATTAAATCACTCATGCCTTGGATAAATCTGTCATTTGTAGTTGTTATGGTTCATGTTTAAAAACTACACTGTCGCTCATAAAGGTGGAATATATTTTTTTTACCCCAATTTATGGAATTATTAAAAACAAATTTAAAAAAATAGATCTAGATAATAGTATACATACTCAGATTTTATTGAAGAACAATTTGCCAATGTATGTTTTGCGTGACTGCTAAAAGCATGTATATGCTACTATGCTTATCAACTAGGGAACCTACGCCCCTTAAGTCATAAATGACATTAATGAGGATTAATGCCCCCCAAAAGGGCACTAACATAGCACATCGACACGGTTTTGATCCTGGGCGGCCGGGCCTCACAGTTACGAGGCCATTGCTTTGTCACTGAACCATCACTGTACGCAGCGGGGGTCATTTGGAGTTGTTATAGACCATGTTTTTGTTGATAAGAAATGCCTTTTCATGACTTTGAAATGAATTATATTAGTCTAAGAATAGGGGCAAAACATGCAAGCCGCCATCTTTTAAAAATATTTAAGCATATTTTTAGGTGAAAAAAACAGATTTTGCCTGGTTTACATTTTATGTTATTTTGAATAAAAACGCATTCAATCATTGAGAGCGGCCGACCTGTAACTTTAAAGGGGCATGTTCCCGCCAGTGTAGTTATCGCTGCTCTAGTCATCGCCATCTTGGTTCCGAAGGTCGACTTCTAATTTGCATACAGCTGTCAATCAAAGTACGCGCGGCCTGGCCTGCCTTCGCCAAGCCAGCTGATTGCTGCCGATCGCGACGTCACGAAAGTGGGCGGAAACAGCAGCCGAATCTAAGAGCCGAACTGCGATTGGTATTACTTCGGCACATGTATGCGATAATCGGCATTGTCCGGGCATTCGGAACATGCCCTCTGGGTAAGAGCCGTATTCTGTTGATGTCAATAGGCAGCTAGCACCGTCCGCCAGCGGGTACGTATTTTGAACGCCCTCTGGAATACGGGGTACATGCCCCTTTAAAAACAATATTTAAAAAAAAATGTTAAATATATTTACATATTTTATCAGAAAAATCCATTATTTAAAACATCACAGAAATTTAGTAAATTAGTACGAAGGTCGCTGAATTGCGACGCAACACACGATGATGTTCTGTACCGAAGTTGCGGCACCCATTGCATGGAGTTACAATCAACTTTGTACATAAAGTCAATGAATCAGCAGGTCTGGTGTTTGTTTTCCATTTGACTTTTTGAAGATACCACCACATTCGAAGGGCTTGCGATAGGCAAAAAACTGGTAACAAAATCACTGATTTCTTGATTTTTAGGGCTTTTTTGGTGAAGCTGTTTCTTAAAACTGGGCTAAGCCCCTGTGAGCTTTGGAAATTTGGCTCCGATTCCGCATTTTTTACCGCGAAATTTTGCTTTTGGGATGGATTTTTAGAAGTAACATCGAGACTTTCTTGTACTGACACTGTGTGTGTAGTGCAGTGCACTGATATATGTCATTTGCGTGTGCATGCATGGCCTGGGAAATGCGCTCGGCTTTGAGTGGTGTACATCCCCTCTTTTGTGTGCAATGTACATGAGTGCACGCTGCAAGAATCGCCGACACAAAGCAATAGCGAAACAATATTTTGGGCGATTTTAATTAGGATTCTGATTATATAATGATTTGTTAGGGTTCATTCAGTCCACGTTTAACTCCTATCAAGTAAGTTTTTTTCACATTCGTGAACATTTAGTGCTAGTCATGTGGAAGTTTACGAAAGACCATTAGTGCCACGAAGAAAAAAAAACACACTTTCTACTAATCTGTTTAAACAGATTACGATATTTCTTCTAATCTGTTTAAACAGATTATAATCTGTTTAAACAGATTACGGTATTTCTACTAATCTGTTTAAACAGATTACGGTATTTCTACTAATCTGTTTAAACAGATTACGATATTTCTTCTAATCTGTTTAAACAGATTATAATCTGTTTAAACAGATTACGGTATTTCTACTAATCTGTTTAAACAGATTACGGTATTTCTACTAATCTGTTTAAACAGATTACAGTACTTCAACTAATCTGTTTAAACAGATTATAATCTGTTTAAACAGATTACGGTATTTCTACTAATCTGTTATAACAGATTACGATATTTCTTCTAATCTGTTTAAACAGATTATAATCTGTTTAAACAGATTACGGTATTTCCACTAATCTGTTATAACAGATTACGATATTTCTTCTAACCTGTTTAAACAGATTATAATCTGTTTAAACAGATTACGGTATTTCCACTAATCTGTTATAACAGATTACGATATTTCTTCTAATCTGTTTAAACAGATTACATTACTTCAACTAATCTGTTTAAACAGATTACGGATCCTACTTTTGTCACTTCCCCTGGCCTGCGCGCGAATTTTTTTTCCGTACTCGAGAGGGCAAATACCCCATGTGCGCATGCGCGTGGACTTGTGATTTCTCTGCTACTTCCCATACGAAATGTACATGTATTCGCATCTACTGTGCACGATTCGCGTTCTACGAGTAAACGATGGCATAGTAGTCTTCAAACACAGACTCTGATTTGCCAGTTTGACAAAACAATTACGCATATATCGTGCGTAGCAATAGTACTAGTATTCAAGTCTGAGTAGTTGTATGATTCAGACATTTTAGTGCTTACAGAAATGCATCCCAAATTGAATAGCATGGTATAGTAGTCTGCAAGCACAGACGCTAATCGGACAGTTTGACAACATAGTGTCTTGAGTAGTGCTTTATATTCAAATATGTGTAGTTTTATGATTCAGACCCTACTGGTGCGTGTATTGGAAAGGCATCTCAACTTGCAGAGCGGCATAGTAGTCTGCAAGCACAGACGCTAATCTGACAGTTTGACAAAATAGTGTTATTCAAGTCTGAGTAGTTTTATGATTCAGACCCTACTGGTGCGTGTATTGGAAATGCACCTCAACTTATAGAGTGGCATAGTAGTATGCAAGCACAGACTCTCCTTTGACAGTTTGACAGAATAATATAGGCCTATTGTGTATTGAGTAGTGCTTTTATTCAAGTTTTCGTAGTTTTCTGTGTTGTGCCACTGCTCTCTCACTCTCTCTCTCTCTCTCTCTCTCTTTCTCTCTCTCTAGCTCTCCCTCCAGTATGCTCGCACTCTCTGTATTACTTTTATTTATAATCATGGTCTGCTGAGAGCCAGAAGGATGTTAACTCTTAACACAACGAATGCCCTTCTGGCTCTGAACAAACGATAGTAGGCCTATATATGATAAACCCACACACCATAAGGTCATTTATTGGCCTTCTCAAAACCGTCATTCTGTAATAATATTTCTAACTTTGGTCTAATAACTCTTTTGTCAGTGCAATCAATGGTCGAATGAATAATAAAATTGTGATTTTTATCTAGTTTCCGTCCTTTGTATTGATTTATTATGTTAAAATTGATAACAACATTTAGTATAAGTTACAAGTATCTCTTTTATTAAAGCACAAGCACACACACACACCCATACACGCCACACCACTTAATTTTAAATGTAGGCCTGAATTAAAAAGTTATTAATTAGCATACAATCGTACATGAGCTCTACCATCAAATGAGTGTTTTTGACAATGATCAAACATGAATCAACAGTGCAGTAAAATATAAACATAGGCAAGTTTTTTAATTCTTTTAAATTACCTGGTAAAACATATTCTTAAAAATGACTTAAATGGTCTTTAGGATTGCAGGACACAAGAACACCCTGAAGAAGAAAAAATTTCATAGTAGTGCTTATTTGGGGAAAAATACCCCTCGCCGCCGCCGCCGCCCCCCCCCCCCCAAAAAAAAAAAAAAAATGTCCACAATTTTATTATTCATTCGACCATTGATTGCACTGACAAAAGAGTTATTAGACCAAAGTTAGAAATATTATTACAGAATGACGGTTTTGAGAAGGCCAATAAATGACCTTATGGTGTGTGGGTTTATCATATATAGGCCTACTATCGTTTGTTCAGAGCCAGAAGGGCATTCGTTGTGTTAAGAGTTAACATCCTTCTGGCTCTCAGCAGACCATGATTATAAATAAAAGTAATACAGAGAGTGCGAGCATACTGGAGGGAGAGCTAGAGAGAGAGAAAGAGAGAGAGAGAGAGAGAGAGAGTGAGAGAGCAGTGGCACAACACAGAAAACTACGAAAACTTGAATAAAAGCACTACTCAATACACAATAGGCCTATATTATTCTGTCAAACTGTCAAAGGAGAGTCTGTGCTTGCATACTACTATGCCACTCTATAAGTTGAGGTGCATTTCCAATACACGCACCAGTAGGGTCTGAATCATAAAACTACTCAGACTTGAATAACACTATTTTGTCAAACTGTCAGATTAGCGTCTGTGCTTGCAGACTACTATGCCGCTCTGCAAGTTGAGATGCCTTTCCAATACACGCACCAGTAGGGTCTGAATCATAAAACTACACATATTTGAATATAAAGCACTACTCAAGACACTATGTTGTCAAACTGTCCGATTAGCGTCTGTGCTTGCAGACTACTATACCATGCTATTCAATTTGGGATGCATTTCTGTAAGCACTAAAATGTCTGAATCATACAACTACTCAGACTTGAATACTAGTACTATTGCTACGCACGATATATGCGTAATTGTTTTGTCAAACTGGCAAATCAGAGTCTGTGTTTGAAGACTACTATGCCATCGTTTACTCGTAGAACGCGAATCGTGCACAGTAGATGCGAATACATGTACATTTCGTATGGGAAGTAGCAGAGAAATCACAAGTCCACGCGCATGCGCACATGGGGTATTTGCCCTCTCGAGTACGGAAAAAAAATTCGCGCGCAGGCCAGGGGAAGTGACAAAAGTAGGATCCGTAATCTGTTTAAACAGATTAGTTGAAGTAATGTAATCTGTTTAAACAGATTAGAAGAAATATCGTAATCTGTTATAACAGATTAGTGGAAATACCGTAATCTGTTTAAACAGATTATAATCTGTTTAAACAGATTAGAAGAAATATCGTAATCTGTTATAACAGATTAGTGGAAATACCGTAATCTGTTTAAACAGATTATAATCTGTTTAAACAGATTAGAAGAAATATCGTAATCTGTTATAACAGATTAGTAGAAATACCGTAATCTGTTTAAACAGATTATAATCTGTTTAAACAGATTAGTTGAAGTACTGTAATCTGTTTAAACAGATTAGTAGAAATACCGTAATCTGTTTAAACAGATTAGTAGAAATACCGTAATCTGTTTAAACAGATTATAATCTGTTTAAACAGATTAGAAGAAATATCGTAATCTGTTTAAACAGATTAGTAGAAATACCGTAATCTGTTTAAACAGATTAGTAGAAATACCGTAATCTGTTTAAACAGATTATAATCTGTTTAAACAGATTAGAAGAAATATCGTAATCTGTTTAAACAGATTAGTAGAAAGTGTGTTTTTTTTTTCTTCGTGGCACTAATGGTCTTTCGTAGAAGTTTCTGAAACAGAAAATGTTAATTCTCCCAGACCGGGCGCCAAAAATGAAAAATGACCGGCGCCCGGTTCTCATTTTCCCCGTCTTACCGGGCGCCAAAAGTCAGGGACCGTTGGGTAAAAATCGCCCGGCGCCCGATTAATAAAAGGCTTGAGTACCAGCAAACTTCACAATGTGAATAGGCCATCTTCGTAATATGATGAAATTGAATGCATATATCTTTGTTAAGTGCCTCGTTACAAATTAGTTTATTCGCTTGTTTCGATTAATTGTATTTCAATAGTCAGAAACAGAATACGAATTGCATACATGTGCATTACATGTTACTAGGTAGGGAGAGTCATAATATTTATCCTACCTTGCAACAACTAATATGCAATTTGCATTCTGACTATTGAAATACATGTATTAGTGAATGAAATAATTTGTAATGAAGCACTATTAAAACAAAGACTCGGTATGCATTAAACTTGATTACAATACAAAAATTGCTTATTTGTCAAAGATTAATTTAATTCAAGATTGTGAGTAGAGTCACTGGAGTGGAGATACAGATTACATTTATCTAGATAGATGGAGGCGCAATATTTTGTATATATATTTTTGAGCGGATGGGTAGTATCAATGGATATCAATATGTCCTCTTTTAGGCTGTTATTTGCGATGTAAAGGATATTTTTAGAAGGTGATGGTACTGTAATTAATCAAGTCTAATTCCAATGGGATAATTATTCATCTATGAACATTAAGTTAAAATAGTATACACATGTAGTGCACATACAATCAAACATGTACATGTACGTACATATATACACTTATGAAGAGGATTTTTCACAATGATTGGATATTTATTCAATTTGATGATAACAATCATTATATATTTGAGAAATCTTCTCTTCAAAAAATTCCATGTAGGCTACATTGTATATTAACTAAGACCTGTGACCTGCATACCAAAGAAATAGTACATTTAATTGTGTTATGTAGAAGACCATTGTAGCATTCACACATTTTACTATTCATTTTAATAAGGTATTTTACCCATGCCATAGGCCTTGGCACTACTAAGTATTCCATTTAGTCTGCAAGAGAGCATGAATAGGGATGAACAAAAAAAATTGAAGGACGGAGGAGTGAAAATGCCTCGAGCATACCGAAGTGCAAGGTCTGCGGTCTTTAGTGCAAGGCAAGTTCACCAAGCTAATACAGATGACATTCATCATGGCAGCTCCCTTTTTACAAACTTGCTTTCCAATTTTCAAAGCATTTACATCAATTACCTCACTTACTGGTAATGATCATTACTGTATTGCTAAATTAATTTGAGTGATTGTAAATCATTATGCTATGGGGGAGGCATATGCTCTGTATCTTAAGTAAAATTAAGAGGAATATTACCCGTATAAAAATTTGCTTGCATGCGCATCAAGTCTTCAGGATGGATTTAGGCAATGTGAAATTTATGGGTAGATTCCAGTCACCACCTCTCTCCATTTCAATTGGGGGGATAGTCTTAAAACATACACACCACTTTTAGACATGAAAAGAAACTAGGAGTGAAACAATAGGATGTTATTAAAAAAATGAAATTCTGAAAGGTAACATACATCAAATTTCATTATTCTAAATATATGGCCTACAGTGAAGTTTGCACACCTTCTCTCAAAACATCCCATCATTGTACATTTGTGTTATTGTAATTGAATAATCTTACATTTTGCTTGTCCGAAGATGGCCTACCATACTTTTCTTTTCTGATTTTATATTCATTTTCAATGCTAGAACTCCAAATTGTCCATAAAACAGGACATCCCTTGATGTAGAAAGACTATATATTTCATCCAGACTATTTGTTGACAACATACTTGTTCATATAAATGTAGCAGTGATACCAAACCCCCCTAATTTTCAGGGGGACTCCCTGAATTTGTTTTAATTTGTACGTCACTCAGCGCAAATTGTAATGCCTCCCTGAATTTTTTTAAAGATTATTCCTATAATATGCGGTATGCAATTGATAGAAAACTCCCTGATTTGATTTCTGAATGAATCCTCCCTGAAAGCTGAATGTAAAGGTTGGCGTGTCTGATGTAGGCCTACTTGTATATAGTACATGTATGTTGGTCAGGTTCCAAACGTTGCTAATTGAGTGTGGCAGTCACTCAAGGTGTTTATATAACCTTTTCTAATTCGATCAAAGGTTGAAGTATATAACCATGTGCTGAACAGTGCACTACGAGTGATACGCCCTAGTTTCAGTTCCGTTTCTCTCTCTTTGTCTTCGTCTCTCTCTCTCTCTCTCTCTCTCTCTAGCTTAGATAAGGTCATGTGCACTTGAACAGTTTCAAGTGATCGTAGATTATGAATTTTAGAAATAAAATTATAAAAACTATGAAATTTGATTAATATTGTTCAAGAACATACATTATAATATAAATTCATAATTCATTTTTAAAAAGTAGAAAGAAATTGAGCCCGATTGCGTAAGAAGCCTAACGCATTTTCAATTTGAGACGAAATTTTCTGTACTACTGGATAAAGTACTTTTTTTTTATTGTTGTTTTGATGTTGAGAAGATTTTAAAAAAGAACTCCAAGCCGGGGATGCAATGATTTTTTTTTGGGGGGGGGAAGGGGGGTGTTGAGTTTTTTATTTTTTGTATTTCTGCTTCTGATTGTGTAACTTATAGGGCTTGACATAAGAATATTAAACACCCAAACATATGAATATCTTCTCTGAAATATTTATCATGTAACTTTTCTTTCTTTGCTTTACAGAAGCAGCAGAGATAGTACGTAGCATAGGTCAAGCCGTCCACCATCTTCACGTAATGAACATCGCTCACCGTGACCTCAAGCCCGAAAACTTGCTCTATCGTGACAGGACGCCAAACTCACTTCTCAAGCTCACAGATTTTGGCTTTGCCAAGGAAACAACGACGACAAATCTTCAGACGCCCTGCTATACACCTTACTATGTTGGTAAGTTTGTCAACCAGTGGATTCCTATTCGATGAGAATAAGGGTTTGATTTGTAACCACGTTGTTTCTCTTGTTTGTTTTGATTAATTCTATGCTAAAAAGGGTGATGCCATATATTATGCTTGATCATTCCAATGTGCATATTTAACTGTGGCCATTTTCATAATGATAATTGCATTCAAATTTCTGATACATTTTGAAAGAGAACATTTTTAGCTTCATATGTTGTAAACTTGACGATGATTATGACGTTCTTATATAGTACCTTTATCCACATCTGCTGGGCTCCCATGGTCTTTATTTGTTGTAAAATGTCTCACAAAATTCAGTGTTGTCAGCCAGTTTGTCAATTAAAAAGATTAAAAAGTAAATTTGTCACGATTGTCTTTGTTGGCGCCACTGTTTTTGTAATATTGCTGTTTTAGCAGGGAAAAGATAAGTTGTGAGAGTTAACGTAAAGGTTGATAGGCTGTCTCAGCACTCTTGAAGATGTATGACAAACATGACTGATTTAGAAGAATTACTACTAATGTTTCTACATGTATGTACACCATGTGACAAGACATGAATATTTTAAAAGTTATTATCACTATTGAGAAGGCGTGATGGCTCAGTGGTAAGGTAAGGCGTTAATCCTCACTACCAAGTCCTTCAGAGAGGATTTAAAGCCGTTGGTCCCCTGGTTGTTTACTTACAAGCATATACATGCTTTCTTTATAGCAATCGGGTAAAATGATCATTATCAAACATCAAACCATTATTATTCCTATTCCTGTTCCAATGTACAGCTCCAGAGGTACTAGGACCAGAGAAGTACGACAAGTCATGTGACATGTGGTCATTAGGGGTCATCATGTACATCCTGTAAGTATCATTTTTAGTTTAGAGGGGGGGGAGGAAAGTGGAGAGAATAACAATTATTTGAACATGTGAATTTCAACTCGATTCAGTCAGAGGAGTATGAAGTTTTTCAGGCCATTATGCTTTGAATGTCTATTTAGTCATTTATAATCTCTTTCTTTAGTTGTCAATGACCTTGTTTCGGGCTATACTTGGAATACAGGGATAGTTGTGTAGAGGTTGTGAGCGGTACCGTTACAATATGGAGTACCGGTAGCTATATTGTCACTTCCCATGTGCATGGATACTTTTGTATAGTTAAAGTTTTTTGGACATTGCTAGGGAGGTATAACAACTTGTACAAATAATATTTGTATCTATTCCTTCATCTTATTTTGTATTGTCGCTGGTATTCCTTTTGTATTATGAAATGAATTTTTAAATTCATGATTTTTCCTTACTGAAGAGCTTTTCAAGTGCCTGTAATAGAGTACCAAAGCTGTGTCATCATAAAAATCTATTTTTAGAATTTCTCAATTTTTCTTCATTTTCCGAAAGAGCATCAAAAATGATGTCCAAATGTCGAAAACCAATTGAATATGTTAAGTATTATCTGAATAAAAGAGATTTCCTATAGGAGGTCAGTGTAATTTTGCTCTGGTTCCTAATGTTATGAACCAGAGTAAAATAACACTAAGCTCCTATGGGAAATCTATTTATTATAGTCATATCTCAGCAAATACTTAACATATTCAATTCATATTCATATTCATATTCATATTCATTATTTTTTATGTTCTTTCGGAAAATAAAGAAAAAATTGAGAAATTCTAAAAATAATTTTTTTATGACGTCACACTTCACCACTCTATGGAAGAAGTTTTCTAAAGACCGTATCTTTGAGGTAAACATTGTTTTGTTCCTCTATTTTAATTTAATTGTATTGGATGGGTTATTCCTCTTCATATTTTTCTGTTTTTTTCCCTCAAAATACAGACTATGTGGGTTCCCGCCATTCTACAGCAACCACGGCATGGCCATATCGCCCGGCATGAAACGTAGAATACGTAACGGTCAGTACGAGTTCCCTGACCCCGAGTGGAGCCAGGTGTCGGAGGACGCTAAAAATCTGATCAAGAAGCTACTCCGTACGGACCCGGCCGAGAGACTGTCCATTCAAGAATTCATGAACAGCCCTTGGGTTAGGGTAAGTCATGTGACATATATATATATATGCTCCGACAACAATTGCTCTAGTTTATTCACTAACCGAATTTTAAATTTTCCGAACTCTTAACCAACATTATACTTAACCCTAACCCAAACCAGTAAACCTAACCTAAACCCCAATGACAAAGCTGTTCCTAATCCTTTATGATTTTTTTTTTTTTAAAGCATGGAATGCATGTCAGATATAAACCATGTCTAGCATTACAAACTGGAAGCTCAGAAAGTAGTCTGTTTTGTTAATTTAAAATATTTAAAAAAATGATTTGATGAATGTAGTAAAATTATAAACTGAACAGTTTATTTTCCTGCGATTGTATATTTGCCACTATGGAGTAAGTTTAAAAGTGTAATGACCTTTTAAGCTTCCAATGCCTGATTGTCTATTGAGGGGTGAGATGCAGAAGGGTGTAAGTAAATGTGGATGAATGTGATTTACCATTAGTACCCTTCTGCTACTCAGTATAGAATTACACAAGACATCACAGCATGATCTTAAATCTTGATGCAGGTCAGACGCATTGGGGGTGGGGTAGGGTGCTGTGGGGTGTGTGAATAAGGTAGCGGGTGGGGGGGGGGGGGTGAGCGCTAGTCGGGTCAATTGAGGATGAGTTAATGATATTTACAGATTGGAATGTTGACATGTACCGGCTGTAGACATATTGACAAGAAGACTTTCTAGGAGGTCTTGTAGATATGCATACTGTTCATGTAGATGTGCTGTAGTACTGCTCATGAAGTGAATATTTTACAGCAGGTGAAATTCCATTTGGTCTTTCTCTTTTTCTTTTAAGATGGAGAAAGAGGGAATTTTAAAAATGTAGACATTTTTTTTCTCATATAAAAATGACTATAGTGTCCAAGCTGACAACCTGCTATTATATTTCAACGCTAAATGCTATGCATTAGAAGTATTGCCATATATTTCCCCCTTATTACCTAGTTTTTTAATTTACAACCTGCATAGATGGCAAATACAAATGTAGTATATAAATGGGATGAGTATCATTAATTTCATACTAGGTATTATTATTTTAAAGGAATGTGATTGTTTTGTATCTGTATATATATTTTTGTTAGGGTTCCTTGTTTTTGAGATGGTCAATGTTATTATCAATATTTTATTTTGCATATATCCGATGAACACAGATAACTACATTCAGGGCAGGTTTCTTGTGACATAAAGTTACACAAATTAGGTGTTGATTTTATTACAGTTTGGCTTAAAACCAGGATGATGGTGTGATACTTTGTCAGAGACCTACTACATTCTTTTCAGTTGAACATTGCAAATCAAAATAACTTATACCCGGTACCATTTGAAGTCAGGAAATCATCATCTGTGAATATCTTTAAATAGAAACTGAAAGCACATCTTTTCAATTAACTGTAAATCTAAGCATATCAGGAGCTCTTGTAGCGCAGTAGAATATATACTCACTGTTGGATAGTTTCTGCACTCTATATGGTAGATGTATTATTATTATTAAATTATGAATATTGTTATTATTACATGGCATTTAATTTGCGTGAACATACCAGTGATTGTGTTATTTCTTGTTTCTATCTTTCAGCAATGTAGCGCTGTACCGGCTACTCCTCTCCATACCAGCAGTGTGATGAAGGAAGAAGGTGTCAATCAATGGGCAGATATCCAGGTACGTCGCCAACTATATTCTCTTTTTCATTGTACAGTCAAACCTGTCTATAAGGACCACCCGAAGGAAACACAAAAAATGGTCTTTGTACACAGGTGGTCTTTATGTACAGGTTCCTTTAGTACATGATTCAATGAGAAACCATTTTCAAGGGATACAAAAAATGTGGTCTTTGTAGACAGGTGGTCACTGAAGCAGGTTTGACTGTACCTTGCAGAAGAATGGTCAAGTACTAATGAAGGGTTCGCACGTTCATGGAACAATATATTCTTCCGGAAAATCAAGAAAAAAACTCTCAAAGTCATGGAAAGACTGGGGGGGGGGGTGTTTCACAAAGATCCTAAGTCAAACTTAACTCTACGTTGGACTTAAACATTATGGAGAGCCATTTGTAGCCTTAAAATAAAATATATTCAAAAGCAAAAATTCAAGTATTAGATCTTTCATAAATTCCACATCAAGAACATGAAATCTCCTCGATAATAGAAAATATGAATGATTTGAATCAACATTTTATGCCTTTTAAAATGACTTTTACAAAATATTTTCAAAGATGCTAACGGCTATCCATAATTGTCAAGTCCAACTAAGAGATAAGTTTAACTTAGGATCTTTGTGAAACACCCCCTAGTAATTGATCATGAGTGTGGGTTGTGTGTGGTTGCGGCAACCTTCCAGTTTGAATTGACAGTGGGGTATGGTATTTGTATGCCGGCCTGGTTGGATGCCACAACCCATACCAAATTTGGTCATGGAAAGTCATGGAATTTGGTTCGCAAATATCTATGGGAACCCTGTAATGGTTATAACAATATTCTGTTCAGGTTTAGTGCATATATCACATCAAAAATTTGGTGAAAGACTGATATAAAGCAACTGTATGTATGATTTCTTCAGATGAAAATGGTATTATTTAGAAAAGTGTCTTTTAGAGATAAAAAACTTTTTGAATATCTCCATAAGTATATTGTATATTTAGGTCTCATAATTTCTCTCTCTCTCTCTCTCTCTCTGCCTTTTTTTCTCCAATAGGATGAGATGACAAATGCCCTTGCAACGATGAGAGTCGACTATGATCAGATCAAAATCAAAGAAGTCAACGTGTCGACCAACCCACTCCTAGCAAAGAGACGCAAGAAGGAACTAGCGATGCAGGCTGAATAGACTCTACAGACAGCAAGAAGGAGTTATATGCACGATAGGATGAGTGCAAGGAGGACCTCGTAATGCGGGTCTTTCCGGTCAGGCAACAGATGCCGGTCTTTAAATCAGCAGATTTCCTCAACACGACAGATATTTTTCACACTTTTATCCAAATTGACTTTTAAAGAGAGACATCAGCATTGATAATAGTCTTTCTGTACAAGTACTCTTGTATAACTCTATTGCACCGTGGCCAAGAATGCATAGAGGTATTTTTCAATACTTACATGGGTCATCTGTTTGGTAATGGTTCGTCATTATATGGAGATGCCGCTTATGGTAAATCCAATTTTGCGCATGCTCACGAATCATATGCAGTGGAGAACTGCTTCTGATCATGGTTGATTTGGACATCAAAAACATCAATTCCATTTGTACAATTTATAAATATATTCTCTATCATGAAGGCGTGCCGTGATGTTTGATGTCCAGTGATAGTGTTTTGCCAAATAGAAGAAGAAGAAGAAAAAAAATGAGATTCTCAAGGATATGGGGCGGTGACATATTCCATGTAAAAAATTTGTGGGTTTATTATGAGAGTCTTTCTTGGGGTAGTTGTCGATATCTTTTGTGATATTTTTGACAGCAAACTGAGTAGGTAGTCCATCTGCTCTGTTTTATTTGATGGCAAATTAAGTGATTCTGTTGCAGTATTTTTCTCCTCTTTCACTTTATGATTCCCTTGCTTCATGTCCGTTGCTATACTATCAGCTCTATAAATGATTTCCAAGTAAAGACATTTTAACTTCTTCAGTTTTCAGATCCATTCTTTTTATATCATGTTTTTAAACAAGATTGCACACTTAAAGATTATTAAGGTGCACAAATAAGTAAATGGATTTTTATCAAATTTGAATTGTATATCATATGGATTTGCTTTTTGATGAATCAAGGGCTAACAACTTGAATGCCATTACTTTTCTTAGTCACAATATTTGTCATGCTAAGTGTTCAAGTGAGAAATCCAGCCAAATCCTGGTAAACTGACTTGCTGAAATCGATGCTAGAAAATTTTGAGTGGATGATTTTGAATTGGCATATATATATATATTGAATTTTAGATAAATGTTATTGAAAAGAGCTAAAAATTGAGAGAACTATAATAATATATTATACCTTAATCTATGAATCAAAGCTTTTGAATCACTTTAAATCTTACTTGTCCCTAAAAATATCACAATCATGCACCATTTCTTTGAGTTCAGGAAGAAAAAGAGAATATGTATAAGTATATCTATTATCTACTAAGATGCCGATAGCCTACTGATATTTCTCTTTAATATATCAAATGGGACTGAGCTTGTAACGATTTTGCAAATGTAAGACAAATTTCTGTTCCATATCGTATTCTTGTTAACTCTTTCAGTCCCAAATGTAAATGTCAGAGGAGAGTCGGGCATAAAGATAAAATATCCACAGGATGAAACATTTTGGCAAGCGTATATTTTTTGCTGTTGTCTTATACATGTTCCATTATCGTAAATTCACTGTTTTGCATTGTTTCAAAAGTGTGTGAAATTAATTGAAAATTGACTACTTTGTTTTTGTAGGACGTTAATAGGTTTAGCATGTAGGCTTCCATTAAGATGAAATTTAGGGTCAAAGATGAACAGTTTGTATATTTTAGATACTTCCCTAGTTGTGATGCTGCTACATGTTACAGTGACGATGATAGAGAATACATGTTGTAACCTTAATTTGTATGCTTATACTATTAGAATATGATTTTATGCAGAATATATCAGGAGAGAAACTTGGAAATCATTGTAAATTTAAAGACACCTGTAATCTTTTTCCAGACATATTTCAGTGTACATTCTGTCAATTTTGTTTCAAATTTGATACTTTTACTGTAATATATCTAAGAAATTATTATTTTGACAATTTTAAACTTGTTTGCTGGTTTTAAACAATGATGAATCAGACTGTTGATTTTTAGATTTTTAGATTTTAGATCTCCAATAACCTTTCCTATTCCGTTTTACTTCATGTCCTAGTTTCCGCTTGTTATTTGTGCCTTCAAGTTCAGAAATTGAAATAACTACCCTTTGATTACAAGTGACAGTAATTTGATACAATCCGACCCTCGCCTCGCATTCATCCGTGTGGTTCTTCCTTGTTACATCTTTTCTTTTCCAATCTTGTGCCATTATAATTCAAACTCGATTGATTTTCTGCTGTGTTATTTAGCAATAGATTATCTGGGTTACTCATACTCTTAAATGACAAAACATGGATTTGAGAATATTTGCGATCTCAGGTGCTGAAGTTTAAATGTTTGTACATTTCTGTAATATTAGTGTCTGATCATAGCAATAGTCTCTGTGGGTTTCTTGTACATACTAAGTCTCATTTGAAAGTTTTTACATGTACCTTTGTGTGGAGAAGTCACAGGCTTGATGTGAAATATGTTTGGGATGACACAAATCAGTTTCCCTTGTCCATTTTTTACCAAAAATTCTTGGGACATTTTTAAGCCATGAGGATATTCTCAAGGGGAATCCATATTAAAAAATATCAGTTTCTCATGTCCATTTTTTAACCAAAAAATCTTGTGAAATTGTTATGCCAAAAGGATACTCTCACGGCGAGTCCATATCAAATTTTAAATTCTACTTAATTTCTTAGTATACGACTTCAGATGAAAAATTGGTATGATTAAGGATCTTTATATTACGATTTTTCACGACATTGTATGACCCTAACAAGTTGCTAGGGATTATGGAAATATTTTTACTCTTTTTATTAGGCCTTCTAAGAGAGAATGTAATTTTATATACATATTGTACAATCAAATAATAATTCTCTGATCATGACCTCAATCATGCACATTCTGAAATTACGTTTATAGCTCTGATAAAAGTGATCACAAAATTATGAATTTTAATTTTTAAACTTAATAGCCCGAATTCACAAACGAGGTTTGAATTTAACACAAGATTTAAATCTTCATCTACATAACCCATGGTCTAAAATTAGTGCAAAATAAGCGCGACACAGTCAGGGGTGCAATATGAGACGCGCAAGGCAAGGTACGCTTATTTTTAAACCATGGGTTATGTAAATGAGGGTTTAAACCATGGGTTAAGTTAAACCTCCTTTGTGAATTTGGGCCAATGTCTCCAGATATAAGTTAAAGTAAGCTGTTAATGATAATCATGGAAGGTTAATTAATATTCAGAGTTATAATACATACCAGTATTTTATATGGTAAATATATAATTGTCATAAGAACAGAGATGTATGCAGACCATATTGGTTTGATGATGTCATATAAATGTACATTAGGTAAATAAATAAAAAAAAGTATAAAACTACTCATCCTGTGTACTTGTTTTCTATCTCGCTAGGTTTGTGTAAGTACTCTTGTATTTCATTTTCTATGAGATCGCCTGTAGCAGACTCATACATGTACCATGGTCTGAATTACTATATTTGTTTGGTGCATGCCTCCTTGCTAGCTCCCGAATGGGAAGGAGACTATTTTTAAATGACCTGGAGTGTTTGGGAAAGACTAAGATAAGACTATAATACTGTTTTCACACTGGCAAAATTTTGCTTAACCCCGTACTATAGGTGGGGTTAAGGGGGGGGGGGGGTCTTAGCCCCACCTATAGTCAGGGGTTAAGCCTATTTCACTTTCTGTTCAGACTCGTATTTACCAAAGTGGGCTAGCCCCACCAAAGTACGGGTTTAACTAACCCTGCAAAATATCAGAGCTAACCCCGCAATTGTGAATGGGAACAGAAATGAAAAATAGTCCGGTACTACGCAATGGAGCGTATCGCAGCTGGCCAGATGCGAAGTAAGGAGCCCACTGTCCAATCATAACATTCACGATATCCGGGGCTAACGAATTGCAGTGAGAACAGCGTGAATTTTCTTATTCCGGAATAGGCGCTAGTACGGGACTAAAAACAGCGTGTGTGAAAAGCAAAAAAAATAGTCCGGGTTTAAGGATAGTACGGGGCTACCGTAAGCAAAGTACGGGGTGAAAAGAGTATAAGTTGGACTTAACTACCGGTATGGCAGGCCATTCAAGCCACTATTTGCTCTCACCATTTACTGGCATTTGTCTCTCATGGTCACAAATCTACAGAATTTACATTTTTGATAATATCTAAAGATCAGAATGGTGAGAGCAAACAGTAGCATGAACAGCCTGCCATAGTTACTGTAAATCCGACCTAAAGTCCCGATGCAATATAGATGCATTATTCTGATCTAAAGGGCTCTCTGCATGAAAGATATGATCCCTTATCACCACAGTTTGCAATTTGTCACATTTCTTGCTACATAAACAGTGGTTATTAAAGATAAGTTGAGTTCTGGTCATGCGATTGCATTATGAAAGAAACGGTGTGGAAGCAAGCACTGTACACAGAAATATGTATATGGGACTACACGAACATGTGGCATAAACGTCCGTCCTGATTTGTATGCTGTTACATGCTATATTTAGAATATTTAGGCATTTGAAGAGCCATGCTTTTCAGGGAACATTTGTATCTGATGTTCTTCCACACTTGCATAATAATGATGACATAGACGCCAAGGTAAAAGATCGGCAATGCGTGACATTTTCATTTTTCGGCGCGCGAGCGCGCGTGCGAGGGTATAACACACGTATAGATATGGCGTTTTTTTTAAATCTAGCGCGCGCGCCGTGCGTGAGAGCCGTTTTCAGACCCTCCAAATGCGTGACGTCACGCCTAATGCGTGACACTTAGTAGCTCTGTGATGATAACGCTCACAAATAATTTTTCACCTCTTCCCAGAACTCGACCTTCTCTTTAACCGTTCTGAAAGTTTTGTGGTGAAAGTGTCTGGTTTATGGTGACCGGCTATGAATGAAACCAAAACAAATATTATGATTGTCATTGTTGACTATAGACATGCAACAATATTTATTGCAAATCAAATCAATATAAAAACTGAATCAGCCTTCTACACAAATGCATATTCACACTAATCCCATCTTTCTTTACTCTAAGAAAAGAGGCCAATACTAAACGAATAAATTATTAGGTAATTCTGAGTTATTTCTAGTTTCATCCATAGGAAAAAAAAGTGCTAGCAAAATTATCAAGCACTTTCATCCGAACTCAATGATAATTTCATATGGCACAAAATAAGTTAATTTTCTATGTAATATGATGGTCTTATAGATTACCAGTACTTTTTTAGTCTTGGAGGATTACACAAATTTTAAAATGTACATATAAGGAGAAATGAAACGCAATAGAATAAAATTGGATTTTGTGTGCATCTTAAGGGTTCAATTGGACATACAATCCTGGTACAATCCTGGTACATGTAAATTGATTTACTAACAGGCCACAGACAGACATTGTTTCCCTATCACATACAGTATATCAAGAAGAGGCATTGAAATAAATAGAGAGAGAGTGTGAGGAGGAGGGAGACAGAGAGAAAATAAAAGAGCTTGAATGATCTATTAGATTATTTAAAATGAAGAAAATTGAAAGAAGGCATCAACAATTTGGGGGGGGGGGGGCCATAATGCCATATAACCGCCAACAAATAGTTTACAAAAATAGATTAATAAATAAACAAAACAAGCAAGGACAAAGTGAAGCTTTTCATCTTGTACTCATCAGAGTAAAACACAATCAGATATTCAAGTCATTGAAAGTCCAATAAATATTTAAACATTTCCTTGATCAATCATGTATCATTTACACCATAGAGCTCATAAACCCCACTTTAAAAAAAATCTACAGCGAGCTTCAAATTACAAGGAACTGGAAATGAAAAACCCAACTATGGATTCCATTACTATAATCGGGCTTAAATTTACTACTTGTTTTCAACTTCATTACTGATTTTTTTTTGTGGATTGAAGATAGGATAATTTCAATAAATTTAATACGTAATTTAAATATTGCATGCACAACAATTCTATCTATGGAGCTGATACCATTTGAGGCACTAAATAATGTATGCAACTAAAAATATCACAGCCCTATTTCTTAAAAGTAAAACATGTAATACAAGATGCAATAATTGTCATGAGCTACTGAAATTTGAGATTTGATTGCCTATGAGCAGATTAGTTATAGGTCTGTGGCAGCTGATATTAATAAATAGTTGCATGAAACTGGACCCTGGAACACATTAAAAGAAAATACACTGCGGAACTAAAATATAATATATTCTGTTTCATAAATCAAAATCTGATCTGATATCAAACCTGTACAAAAAATAAATACATCTCATTTTTTTTTCTCCATCTACAGCATAAGTACAAATTCTAAAACGGAATACACACCAGCTCTTATAAATCTGAAAGAATTTTATAGAAATGATAGCCAAATTGAAATGAGCCCTTTATTAACGCATGTATCACATCCAATTTGATTCACTACTGTAATACTTAAAAGTTAGAATTTAATTATTTTTACATTGATTTATCAATATATGGGGATGAGATCACAAGAGATATTCATTATATGGTTTCTATCATAATTTTCTTTTCAATTAACTATTACATTAAACTGCTAGAAACTACGCGAGCATCAGTTTGATTTATCCTTATACGGTATTCATAACATCTCTCCTTTGCACACATGTGCCGCTGACAATTCTCCAAGACCGATCAAATCCTGCTGTCTGTCACTGTGCGTTACCCAAGCTGGAATGGAATTCATGAATCTCTTGGAACTCTCTGCATTCTCTTCCCACGAGAATCATGCTAAAAGGCGATGCATCTCTTGCCAGGCACAACGTTCTTTCCGCCCTCATCTCAAAATGATCGTTTAAGGTTTGTGTCACACACATTGCAATTGTCACATCATGCTTTACCGCACAACAGCCTTCGTGCACATTGCCAGTAAATGATTCCTCCATGGGAAGTTTTATTTCATCAACTTTGGAAATTCATTGTCACAAGTTCATTTCAGGAACATGATGTACACAGCCATGAACACACATGATAACGCGGTGAACAGATGAAGGCGAGTTCCTATGATAGAAGCTGAAATAAAACAATATTGTAAAATAATAAATGTTAGTATCTGGCAAATTCCACATTTACCAAACAAAAGTTATGATAAGAAAGATACTCGCCACATGGAGAAAACCTCTATCAATTTCAGTAAGAAACTATCTGCTATGAATACTGACAGTTAAAGGGAATTCAATCATCATAGAAAGTTGGCCTGGATCAGGAAAACAGACAAATTAGAAAAAGGCTTTAAAACTTGGAAGTTTCCAGCAAAAAATTAAGAAAAAGGAATTATAAGATACCGGTATTCAAAAATTTCAAATTTTACAAGTAATTCTTATGATGGAAATTGTAATTGGTAATGCAAGAAGACGTAATAATAATTTACCATTAAAAGCGTCTGTTCTCTCATCAAAAATGTAAAAGGGATATGATTTTTTACAAATTTAAGAATTTGCCCTGTATGATATCACAAACTGTAACTCAATCACCAATAGGAGATCCCCATATTTTTAGTGATCGCAACTTCAAAAATACTTTCCTCTTTCTTATTCTGATTTCTCAGATTTTCATAAATCCTTTCGCCCCCTTTTCATTGATTCATCCCTGAAGTACAATAACGGGAGGCATACACCTAATGATTTTTCTTATCATCTACGATTTTTCTGGAATTTCCCCCTTTTGATCCTGTTCTTTAGGATGACATTATTTATTATAAAAGAACATGCATTTTCTTTCGCTAAGCTTTATTCCCCTAGAACCATAAAGGCAAAATTAGTCACTATTTGACTGTCACAATCAAGTAAGATGTATCATGTACAGACTTCTTTATCTTTGAAAATTGCATTTTTGTACTTCCCAACGATTTCATCACTAATTTTCATACCTTTGTAGAAGACCCCAAAGAAACCTTTCTTTTCTGATAGGAACCATTGCTTGAGACGAGGAACTCTTCTCATGTAGGCACATGTACAGACAACAAGAAGCCCGAATACAACCAGACCATCAAAAGAGTATGCTGGAGAAGAAGAGTAAATGTAAAAAGAAATTTAAAGGAATAGCTCATAGCTCATGCATTAACAAGTTTAATAAGAAATATTTCATTGGACTTTATCTAACTCCTTGACTGATATTGCTGCATATAGTTAAAGTTAGCATACAAAGTCTGTTCAGTTAGGGGGCATCTAATGAAATATCTGGTATAAATGTTTCTAAAATCCTCCTCCGTTGTTCCAATGACACTTTAATAAGAAGCAAAAACTATTACACTATACTTTTTAATACAATCCATGGTATGACACCATACTTTTTAATACAATCCATGGTATGACACCATCGCTGGTAAGATATCGTATACACGTAGAGAGAATAAAACAAAGTTTGAGATAATAATAGCGATTATGCGCAGGGATTTTCAGCAAACTCCATGCGTGGGCCTTAGTACATTCAGCTATAATAGTAAAGTATCGTAAGTATCAAATTGACAACACTTAACAGCTATTTTGGTGTACACTGCATGCATTCGCATTTCTGGCAGAACCAACATTGCAAACTCTGGTAAAAGGTCATCAGTTTTGTAATGTAAATTGATGTTAGCTCATTATCATCAGGAACACATGGAACTTCGCTCACTAGCAAACTCTGTAGTTTGCAAGGTTCATCTGGTGCAGAAAGGGGCCTGGGTGATTAACTGAATACGCATTTTAGTTTTCTTTTACATCAATCTTCACACAACAAGAGTACGGCTGCCAGTTAAGGCTAGGCGATATCAATATCATATTCTCACCTAGCCCCTAACTTAAGTCTAGGTAAAGATAATTTCTTAAGTATGACGCATACTGGACTATGATGAACAAACAGATAGGTCACCTTTTAGTTAACAAAAATAAAATAAAATGTACTAAAAAGTGTAGATGCATGCACCCACTCCAGCAAAGCATGCGCATAGAGAGTCCATGCAGTTCTAACTTGACCTAGATCTAGTCTAGTCTACTCTAAGTCTAAGTTCCTAGCTAAAGTCTAAAGTATAAAAGTCTCTAAATATTGAGGTTATCGTTTTATAACAAAGCCCAAATTTTGAGAGCAAATTCAAAGTCGATGTAGATTCTATTTGAAAGATTAAAAGATTTTTTGTGTGTACAAAACCGAAAACGAATTTATCAAAAATTATATTTTTATGAAAAATTGCACGCTTCTGTTCATACAAATTTTCAAAATTTGCCCTCATCACTAGTTCAGCTCAAATCAAGCACCGTCCTTATTAATATATATATTGTCAACAGCCAGATTGCATTGCCATTAAAATATTTACGAGTTTTCAAGACTTATCAAGCTTGAATAAATCTTCAAGTAACAAACATCTTTGTCAACGACTGGGACTGAAGCAATGTAAATTGTCAGTGTCGATATCGAGAGGTGACACACAACTATAATAACTACAAGATGTACGTGGATAAAACATTTTCAAATACCTACCGTTTGTCATCTTTGATTTATCACAATTCTCATGATGTAGAAAATCTATGAATTTCTACCCTCAGCTCTTTCTTTTTCGTTGGAAACTAAGGACAAATATTGCCACCGTAGCACAAAATACGTGGCTAATAATAATCGAAACCGGGAATTTGTTTCTGTGTTGTTGAAAACTCCCTCAGGAGACTAGACTAGGCCAGGCGAAATGCCAGGCATGCAAGACACACCCCCCCCCCCCAAAAAAAATATATATATATAAAATGATATTCGGCTAGCATTCATTCATAGTCGTATATTACTAGACCACCATTTTTTGTTAAATGATATGCCTACATAATTATGAGTAGGCCCATTAGTGATGAGACCCCCCCCCCCCCCCCATGCACCCACTAACCAGGGAGATGAGAGTTTAAACTCTCATCTCCCTGCACTATCCAACATTAAGTTATTTAATATAATTAATCTCTCTCTCCCTCTCTTTCTCTCTCTTCTATCATCCCCCCAGGGGCGTCCGCTAGACCTTTTTCAGTGGGGGGGGTGTAGAGGTCAACGATTACCGACAAAACTAGCCACCAATTACCGACAAAATTAAATGTCCAATATCTACAAATTTTACCCTATAAACCTGGGGCCGAAGGCTAAATTGTTTTTTCCTATGGACTATCTATAGTACTTGCGTATGCGCAAATGGTCATTTTCCTCGACAACAAAAATATACGAATTATTTCGTCAACTTAGTCAGCATCATAGCTATATATTTTAATGCAGGCGCAAAACTAGGATATTATTTAAGGGAGGGGTGGTAGTGAGCAACCGAATCACTTAAAAGAGCGGATAGGCCTCTCGCGCGAAGCGCGGAATCTTAGACGTTTCCTTAAATTATTAGGAAAAGAAGACGATTTTATTGTACCGTTCTCGACTGTTTATCCTTGTCTGAATGAATATCCCCCCTCCTTCCGCGCGAAGCGCGAAAGCTTTGACGTTTCCTTACATTATTAGAGAAAGAAGACGATTCGTTGAACCGTTCTCGACTCGTCTAAATGACGTTTTCCCCTTCCGCGCAAAGTGTACAGTTTTTGGCATTTCACAATATAGAGAAATGAAGACGATTCGTCGTACCGTTTTGGACTCTAATTAAGCCCAATTCATCTGAATTCAGTTTCTCCCTCTCGCGCGAAGCGCGGAACCTTTGACGTTTCCTTAAATTATTAGAGAAAGAGGACGATTCGATGTATCGTTTTCGACTCTTAAAAAGCCCTAATCATTCAGTTTCTCCCTCTCGCGCGAAGCGCGGAACCTTTGACGTTTCCTTAAATTATTAGAGAAAGAAGACGATTCGTTGTACCGTTTTCGACTCTTAATAAGCCCTAATTGTCTGAATTCATTTTTCCCTTTTAGCGCGAAGCGCGGAAGCTTTGACGTTTCCTTAAATTAATAGAGAAAGAAGACGATTCGTTGTACCGTTTTCGACTCGTCTAAATGCAATTTTCTCCTTCCGCGCAAAGCGCGGGATTTTTGGCATTTTATAATATAGAGAAAGGAAGACGATTCGTCGTACCGTTTTCGACTCTTATTAAGCCCTATTCATCTGAATTCAGTTCCTCCCTCTCGCGCGAAGCGCGGAACCTTTGAAGTTTCCTTAAATTATTAGAGAAAGAAGACGATTCGTTGTACCGTTTCGACTCTTAATAAGCCCTATTAATCTGAATTCGGTTTCTTCCTTGACGCTTTCCTTAAATTATTAGAGAAAGAACACGATTCGTTGTTCCGTTCTCGACTTGTCTAAGTGTAGAGTTTCCCCTTCCGCGCGAAGCGCAAAATTTTGGGCGTTTAATCACAATACAGAGAAAGAAGGCGATTCGTTGTACCGTTTTCGACTCTTAATAAGCCCTATTAATCTGAATTCAGTTTCTTCCTTGACGCTTTCCTTAAATTATTAGAGAAAGAACACGATTCGTTGTTCCGTTCTCGACTTGTCTAAATGTAGAGTTTCCCCTTCCGCGCGAAGCGCAAAATTTTGGGCGTTTAATCACAATACAGAGAAAGGAAGACGATTCGTCGTTCCGTTTTCGACTCAAATCAGCCTTATTCATCTGAATTCAGTTTTGACGTTTCCTTAAATTATGAGAGAAAGAACACGATTGGTTGTACCGTTCTCGACTCTTAATAAGCCCCATTAATTTTGTCTGAACTCAGTTTCCCCCTCTCGCGCGAAGCGCGGAAGCTTTGACGTTTCCTTAAATTAAGAGAGAAAGAACACGATTGGTCGTACCGTTCTCGACTCATCTAAATGAAGTGTTTCCCTTCCGCGCGAAGCGCGAAATTTTGGGCGTTTAATCACAATATAGAGAAAGGAAGACGATTCGTCGTACCGTTTTCGACTCTAATCAGCCCTATTCATCTGAATTTACTTTCTCCCTCTAGCGCGAAGCGCGGAACCTTTGACGTTTCCTTAAATTATTAGAGAAAGAAAACGATTCACTGTACCGTTCTCGACTATTAACAAGCCCCGTTAATTTTGTCTGAATTCAGTTTCCCCCTCTCGCGCGAAGCGCGGAAGCTTTGACGTTTCCTTAAATTATTAGAGAAAGAACACGATTGGTTGTACCGTTCTCGACTCATCTAAATGAGGTGTTTACCTTCCGCGCGAAGCGCGAAATTTTGGGCGTTTAATCACAATATAGAGAAAGGAAGACGATTCGTCGTACCGTTTTCGACTCTAATCAGCCCTATTCATCTGAATTCAGTTTCTCCCTCTCGCGCGAAGCGCGGAACCTTTGACGTTTCCTTAAATTATTAGAGAAAGAACACGATTCGTTGTACCGTTCTCGACTCTTACTAAGCCCCATTAATTTTGTCTGAACTCAGTTTCCCCCTCTCGCGCGAAGCGCGGAAGCTTTGACGTTTCTTTAAATTATTAGAGAAAGAACACGATTCGTTGTACCGTTCTCGACTCGGCTAAATAAAGTGTTTCCCTTCCTCGCGAAGCGCGGAATTTTGGCGTTTAATCACAATATAGAGAAAGGAAGACGATTCGTCGTACCGTTGTTGACTCTTAAATTTTGTTTGAATTTAGTTTCCCGAAAATGTTAAACCTCTGATTTCTTTAGCTTATATTATAGGAAAGTGAAACTGCGAGAAAATACAAGTATTGTAGTTGTAGTCACTCTCGAAGTCGTCACAGCGGATAAAAAGTCACAGTACGTAGGGAAAAAAACATGTCGGCCGACCGACAATATACATCTCACCGACTTCAAACTTCTGCATTGATATAGTACACGAGGATCGAGCAAGAATACCGACACAGCTGACCCGACACAGCAACATATTTACCCATGTTTTTCTTGCTCTCTCGACGAGACGACTCCACCCAACAACCTCCTCCTCTCTCAGACTCTTACCTCCCCTCTCTTTCATCCCCCGTTTCTTTTGTTTCCCTTTTTCTCTTTTTTCTTCTTTTTTTCCTTTTCTTTCTTTTCTTTTTTTTCCCTTTCTTTCCTCTCCTCCCTCTTTTTCTTTTTTCTCTTTTTTTTTTTTTTTTTTTCCCCTTTCTTTCTTTTCTTTTCCTTTTCTTTTTTTCCCTCTCTTTTTTTCCCTCCCCCTTTTTTCTTTTTTCCCGACGGCAGCGCAATTTTACCGACAATATCCTGACAGGTGGGGGGGGGTGTCGCACCCCCCCACACCCCCCCCCCCCCTTTGGCGACGCCTCTGCATCCCCCTCTTATTTCTTTTCTCTCACTCTACCCCTTCCTATTTCTCTCAAAATAGCTTTTGCTACGTACGTTATTAGCATTAAAGAAATCTGAAATCTGTGCTTCTTAATTAATGCATCGTTTATTTCCTTAGATAGGCCTACAAGAAAGTCATGATACTTATTATGTGCCTGACATAATTATTCAGAGGTGTCGTGATCTAGTGGATTATGTCACCGGACTGTGGATCTCCCGCGGTTCGAGGCCTAGCTGTCGCGGCAGTAATGTCTTTTGGGATACATTAATTTACATTTGCCACTTTCCACCCATGTGAATTAGGGAAACGGGTATCTGGTATAAAGGAATTCCTTAAATGTTTTTCATTACAGGTAAATAAAGCGTTGTTGATAGGGAAAAAAGGTGGAAATGCTCTGAAAGCTGCCTTGAAATTGTGGATTATATAGAAGGCAAAATTAAACCAAACCCTAGCATGTATTGGTTTTCAAATGGTAAAGCAACTGGTAATCATGCATCTACTGGTTTTCAACTGGAATCAGCTGGTATCAAATGGTCCAGTTTGGTCACTATGCTGGAATGAAGTTATGAATTACCAATTAAGCCCATTGGTTTTAACTGGTATCAACTGGTCTAATAATATACCAATACGCCTATAGTTAATGGCTTTCAAATGGAATCAATTTGTAAACTACACCCAGTTGGGTTTCAATATGTTCCAACAGGAAACAACTGGTCTCATTGTCCACTTTGGTTTTATGGGTTTTAAACTGGAATCAACTGGCAGATGTACCAGTAAGGCCTATTGTTTTTAACTGGTATCAACTGGTGTAACAATTTACAAGTATAGTTAATTGGTTTTAACTGGAATCAACTGGTTTGTTTTCAGCACGTGCCAGTAAGGTCAATGGGTTTCAACTGGGATATACTGGTGCATGTGAAATTACCAGTTGTGTCAACTGGTTTAAACTGGTACCAGTTGAATCCAGTCAACTGGCACATATTCCAGTTCCGTCAACTGGATTCAACTGTACCACCAGTAGATACCAGTTGAAAATCCAACTGGTTTCAACTTTTTTTTTCGACCTGGGCTGGCATCATTTCCAATTGTATTGGGCAAACGGGAAATAAGTTTGCAATCTGTACCATATGGCATAAGTCCAGGGGCATAATGACAGTTTGGTGTCTCTGTAAATGAGTTGTAGGCCTAATTAGAATGATAAATTTGGGGAATACAACCTTGTATAATGAAAAGTACAGGAAACCAGTTCAATTTTGCCTCCAAATAAAAGTTGCAAATCACAGCATATCTTTTTTTAGTTTTCATGTTAATTGTTCAGACATGATGTATAATGCAATATATAGGCCTACACATGCATTATCCCTGGGTACAAAATGACCATGTTTGTTGGCAAATGTCAATAAGCCAAGGCCAAGTTCACTTGAACTTGAACTTGAACTTGAATTTTATTGGAACACCTTTTGGCCCCGTACGTTGAGACAAATAAAGGCTTAAAAGAGCAACAATTTTTGTTTTAAAGAATTATTTTAAAAAACATGAATATAAAATCTACATTTTCGACATATTCAGAAGGTCACATTAGCAATAGTAAATAAGTTTGTAACTACTAAATCTAGTCACATATAATTATGAGGGAAGAAAAAAAAGCCACCAACAAAAAGACTAAACAAGAAGGTGAGTATTCTTCATTCTGAATATATACATGAATAAGTAAATAAATCAATAAAGATATGATAATGAGATTCTGTTAGCCCTAGAAGTTAGTTAAACACTCAGACTGTATATGAAGTTCTTTATATGGTTTTCATGGAGGGGAGGGGTGCATGACGCCGAGGGGAGCTAAAGTACGTGGCTTAGGACTTGAATTAAGTTCCACCATGATAGTACCAACTTAGCAAGCCTGATTTTTTTTTAAAAGTTCTATTCTTGGCACCAAACAGCTTTTCCATAAAAAAAGAAGAAAAGTATTTGGTCGATACTTAGCACGGGTCAATTATCAACATACAGAGGACATTTGCCACTGTATAGCCACTACGGTTCTGTTTCCGCCTTTCCGGGGGTTTCCGTACAGTGGTTGTTGTTGTTGTTGGGTAATTGTTTATTGGCGTTCATTCAATACAGTGGTACAGATCAGTGGTACAGATCAGTGCAGCGAGACTGTATGACTGTATGACGTCATGTGTCAAAGGTCAAATAAGACATATCCCGTAATGTTTACGATGCAATCGCTGTCGCTTTATATTGTCGCTTTACTGTGTAGCAAGCTGTCGGCATATTCACGTAGCTAGAGTAGAGGGTAAAGTGGTACGTATATGTAAGATCTTTCTTTGCTTAGTCCTTCTTTCACCTAAAATATTATCTGAGTAGTTTATGAAATGGGTAAAACTGTTTAGAACATCAAGGCAAGCTCTAGCAGTCTAGGGAAACAGCTGAGATTTTAATCAATTCCAATTCCTAATATTAACCTCCGACTTGAGCTCGATCGAACGCGAGTCGAGGTTCAGCCAGCATAGGAGGCTAGCTAGGCCTAGGTACACTCTCATGTGATCTCCATGCAGTTAATGTGACCAAAAATTTAAAAATGTATTTTAACTGTGCAATCAGATGCAATTTACTGGGTAGGACTCGGAGTTCAAAATTCTAGCTGAAATATTTATTGAATTTTCAGGGGCGGATCTAGCTTTTTGCTAAGGGGGGGGGGGGGTTGACCAAAATAATGACGATGCGGAGCATCGTCCACGAGCCGCAAAGCGGCGAGCCGATTTTTTTTGGGGTGTTTATTTGAACCCCGTATTAAAGTGATGATTTCCTGGCATCTATTAACACAATGGAGACCATAAAAAGCAGTGCATGATAACGTCTTTTTAAATCAAGTAACAGTTTAAAGCCCAAGTCCACTCCAAAAATAACTTACTTTCAATAGAACCAGAGAAATCAGACAAACCAATAAAAAAAAGTTTGAGCAAAATCGGATAACTAATAAGAAAGTTATGAATTTTAAATGACATGAAAAACTTTGAAAATCACTACACAAATTGGCAACTCACTCATGAGTCTATGACGTATGGTCCTCACTATCCACTTATTATTTTCTTTATATTGATAATATAAATTTCCTATTTTCACCCTAAAAATGTTATTTCTTCACACCAGTATCCAAGTTAGATTTTTAGTAATATGTTTTTGTGTGGATGCACAAATAAAAAGTAATTTTTGTCTAGTTAAATCATGAAAAATTGAATTTTGATAAACTATTTATATAAAAATCAATAATTATGAATATACAATATTCAGAAAATAGTATCAATTTTTCAAAATTCATAGAAGTTTTTGGGAAATGTCATGCACGCAATATGATACAAATCATATAACCTGGGCAAAGGCATGGGGAAATCTAGTTTTGGGGGATAAAAAGGGAAATTAATGGGATTAAACTATATAAAGCAATTGATAAGTTGTGAGGACATGACGTCACAAACTGATAACCATCTTGGCAATTTGTGTTGTGAATCTCATTGTTTCATAGTTTTACATACTTTTTCAAAAATTCATAACTTTCTTATTAGTTATTCGATTTTGCTCAAACTTGTTTTGATTGGTTTGTCTGATTTTTCTGCTTTTATTGAAAGTAAATTATTTTTCGAGTGGACTTGTCCTTTAATACAGTTATATCCAGAATTATCATGTGTTTGGTTAAGTTACCAGATGAGTTGAATATCTTCTCACAATATTTGCACTTGAAAGGGTTTCTCTCCAGCGCGCGTTCTTTTTTCTTTTTTTTTTTCTTTTTTTTTTCCTTTTTTTTTTTTTTTTTTTTTTTTTGAGGGGGGGGGGGGGCCGCCCAAGGGGGGGGGGGGTTTAAACCCCCTAAACCCCCCCCCCCCCCGTAGATCCGCGCCTGATTTTTGTATTTTCATTTATTGAAGTAGGCCTATTGACTTCATGCTGATGCTTAATTATTTTAACTGGTCAAGCTCTGCAGTCGGCTAGCCTGGGGAATTTGGGCACTTTCCTTGCAGATAGGTGCAGCAGACAAATTAAAGGAACAGCTCGATGAAAGTTTGAGCAAATCATAGTTTTGCCAAATTGGTAGTTGTGAAATTTGATTGCTCCCAACTTAAACTTCAAAAATTCACAACTTTCTCAGTTTAGATTGTATTTTTGGTCAAACTTTCACTGACCTAGCTGTTTATCTCATTTTTCTGCTTCTATCAAAATAATCTTGATATCAGGGTGGACTAGCTTCCCCTTTAAAGACATGGATAATCCAGTGAATCCACATTTATGAGTGGGGGGAGGGGGGGGGGGGCCGGAAATCTGAGGAGTGACTATTATGATTATGGACCGAGAAAATTTCAGAGGAGACTTGCTCTGCCATGCCCATGGTAGATAATTTTTTAGGGTTTTATACATGTTTATACCGGTATAGATACAAGGAAAACAATACTAGGAAGATACATGTATGAATAAGTTTAGATCAATGAACAAAGGGATTATCTAAATCTATGACCATTATTGGAGGGGGGGGGGGACAAGATGTTTAGAGTAAGTTGAGAGGGTAGCAACCTTCACGACACATTGACAAAACTGTAGGAATAATAGTTCGACTTTTTTTTTCTTTACTCTCTTTCTCTCTAATAGATTCATCATGGGAAGGGTATGTGCCATCATCGGTTGTATAAATAGTACAAGACTGTTAAACGCATGGTACGTTCAACTGTGTGACGTACATGGACAAAAGAATGGAAGCTGTATTTGCCACCCTCCTTTCACACTCTTTCCATTTCCAACTGAAAAACAACAACCAGAAAAACGTAAACACTGGATAAAACTGGTGAACAGAAAAAAGAAGGATGGCCTAGGTGGGGATTGGCAGCCAAAAAGCTACGACCGAATATGCTCGAGACATTTTAAAGAAGGAGAGCCTACGGACTCATGGCCTGTTCCAACGGAAAACGTCGGCTACCAGATATCGTCTTCAGCATCAAAGTCCCCAAGGCAACCACCCAGAGAAAAACCACCACATTCACAGGTCCTCCAAGAAGCCAAAGCAAAAAGAAAGCACAAAAGAGACCTGCCATCTACGAGCAGATCTGTAGAGGATGTGGTTATTAAATTAAAGCAAGCCGAGGATGAAATTGAGACACCTCCAAAGGCTCCAATGAAGAAAACATTCCAAAACCTTAACGATCATGACTATGTGAAATCAACCGACAAAAGTGAATGTGCACAATGCCGTGGAAAAGAAGAACATATACGAAATCTTGATACAATTATCATGAAACTAAGGAATCAACTCAGAGAGCAAGAAGCTAAATCAAAGCACCAACACTCACGATTTAAGATCATTAAAAAAAGTAATAAAATCAGATGAAACAGTGAATATTTGCATACAGTACTGGCATCAGCGCCAAAGAAAAGTTGAAAAGTCTTCATTCCTTCCTGGAGCCAAAGAAGATGAGATATTGGAAAGGGGAACAATATTCTCCACGCTCGTCACCAAGTTCATCACCGAGATAATCACTGTTTCTTCACCTGCGTCTTCACCTAGACAAGCTGGAGAGCATTTCACACCAAACACAAAGCCCATCAAGATCTCTAACCTCAGAGCAAGAATGTACATGTATTCATGTTCTTCTCAAATCAAGGCTTGCATTAAATCTATCATTTTTTGGTTCTTTATTCAATGTTTCTTCAGCTAATGTATCCCATATTTTCATGGATTAAACTTCTCTGAAAAGTACTGAAACTATTAATTGTCAGGCCAGATTGTGTAGCGAGTATTGTACCAAATGGTGCAATTTGTTTCCTGTCAAGAGCATGGATGGGACTCATCATGGGAGGGCTTCAGATATGTACACATTCAAGATTTTTTTTAATTTGCTGAATCCTAAGGACACTGTTTTTATGATCAAAGAGGACCTGCTGCTCAGATGATTTTTCATCTAAGGAAAGATGCTCATATACATGTTGAAAGGGCAATAGGAAGAATGAAATCCTTCCTTATTCTCTGCGAAACTTTACAGTTAGCCCTTATCCCACTGATTGTCGACATTATTGTATTTTGTGCAGCCTTGGTGAACTTTAGGCCACCTCTTGTTAAATAGCCATCGTTAAAATGGGGGTCATGATACAGTAATTATATTTAGATAAGCCAATGCCTGTAATTATTAGATTTATTTCCACAGGAAATCTATTAGTGCTGTAGTCAAACGTTTAACCGTCCGGTATCCGACCGCCCATGGCGGATTCCGTTTTCAATTGGACGGTTTCGTTTTCCCGTTTTTTTTTTTTTTTTTTTTTTTTTTTTATAATTTTTTTTTTTATAATTTTTTTTTTTTTTTTTTTTAAAGTTTCGATTTATTCCCCTCCACCTGGCGCTATGCTTGGCAATGTCTCCCAGCTCAGTAATCGGTGTGTTGAATCACCACTGTAGAACAACACTCAAATTTGTCTGTCATCTTGGTTTGAAAGTAATCTTTCTGATAGATCTCAATTTGTAGTTTATAATAATAATTCCTCCAATTTTTCTTCTATTACACGGCGTACCACAAAGTTTTATCCTAGGTCTTGTACTTTTTTAAATTTACATTAAAGATCTTACACATTCAGCTGCACCTCGCAGTTAAATGAAAGGCCTTCCCTCGTGGGTTTTTTAACACGGACCTTGCTCGATAGAGTCGGCAAAAAAAAAAAAAAAAAAAACGATTTTGAAATTATTTTTTTTTTGAAATTTTTTTTTTTTTGAATTTTTTTTGAAATCGTTTAACCGAAAACCGTCCGGTTTTGACTGGCGGTTAAACGGAATTGGAGATATCCGTGATGTTACAGCACTAAAATCTATTCTGCAAGTCTTAACGTTCAAGGTTTTAATTTGTATCAATGGATTAAAATTCATAAGATTAAATCGTAGTTGTCTTGAATATTATATTTTTGTATATGTTGCCCATGCAGCAAAAGTTTTTGTGAGAGATCTCATATACATTTTTCAACTGGTATAATAAGCAATCCTGTCAACCTTGTAATATTAAAAAGTAGAATTTGCAGTTTTCATTCAGCTTATTTTTTCCTCCCCTTTCTCACTTGTCATAATTCATGATAGGCTCACATTCCTTAAAATGATCCCCCACCAGCACAACCACAGCTTTATATTTATAGAGGCACTGAGTAACATTGTTTCTACATGAAACATAAAATTCATGAAAAAGGCATCTGCTATCATTTTAAAGAAGGTTATTTATAATTTTGTGATTTTCATGACTAGATTGGTCCTTTAGTTTTCAAGATATTTATATTTATGGTTCAAAATATTACCATAAAATTATTTGATGGGAAGGAGGGGGGAGGAAAGAAAAGCGTTGTTTCATCTTTGTATAAGATAATTGTGTCAATTCTTTTCAAGGAACATTGCCTTCAACTCATTTTTCTCATTTTATTTTATTTCTGCTCAGATAATCTGCCAAATAGCATATCAGAATTCTTTACTTTATCAATAATCTACACCAATTTTATTTCTTCTCACAAACAGAAAATGTTACCAATTCCCTTTGGATGTCACAGAGATTAATCAAAATGACATTGACACTATTGATTCTAGCCAACTTGCATCCCATCTCAATGCAATTTACATCTCACAATACGTATGACAACACACAGCAGACCGAGTTACATTTATAATAACTATTTTATTGGACTACGTCACTATTTTGCATTGCAGACTTGCAGTAGTTCACAAGAGAATATTATGACATGATGTAACAACCAAGTAATATTTCACATATATTTGCAGGTACAGTAGAAATGAATTCAGTGATTTTAAGAACAAACTAAGTACGGTAAGTAATTACTTGTACATGTTCATGTACTTAATTTGTTTTATAAGCAGATATATATACCAGTACAGTAAATTTCAATATGAAGAACACCGTTTTAGTTATTAGCATGTAACAAAATTCTGATATAACAAGATACTTTTGCAGGTTTAGCTCTTCATTACTATATGTACTCCTTTTCATACTCATTATGAAACGATTTGAATATAACAAAGTTACTTTAGCTGCACATAAAAATTTGTATAGGTTTCACTGCATTTATTTGATAAAGATATTTTAATAAATACTGTTGGTTACACTATTTGAATTAACAGTTGTGACAGTGTCAGTATAGTGTTTATCAGTTGCCATTCGTGTATATGATTATGAAGCTTGTAGCAACAAATTAAATGTTTTCAATTGATTTTTTTTTTTGTTGTTGATAATTTTCCTTGGATTGCATGCAAGCATGGAAGTACATGTACATGAGTATTGGTGCATGTTTGTGCACATAGGTGTTAGTGTGTGTGTGGGTGTGTTAACGTGTGTTTGTCTGCGGGAAGGTGACTGTTTATAAATGTAGCAGAATAGGAATTACTTAATAGTTGAATCAGAGGAATAAGTACAATAACAATATCAAAGCATTCCAAAGTACATTTATGTACAGTGCGTCCCAGAAAAAACGAAACCGAGAAGTATTGATGTTTTATCATAACTTAATCACAACCATAATTAATGAATGATACATATCTGGAAAGCTTAAAGTCTCCTCTTTCAGTTGATGCTATTCAGATGATGCATATTTCACACATAAGTGATTAAAAGCAATTTGAAGGAAGGAAACCAAAAAGACATTTGGCGGGCGGTATCTGAATTTCGAAGAAAAATTCACATTTCTAGAAAGTTGAGTTTCTGCCCTTTCATATGACACCTCAATCAGGAAAAATGAGCGAGGAGTAACAAAGTTCTGTTTGTTTAAAGTAGCCCTTACATTTTCGTAATTTTAACAAACGAATTCGTTTTCATTGGGTGCCTGCCGTAGCAAAAAGCAGATTTGACAAAAGACTTGACTCCGTTTCGTTGACAATCAGCCATGCATGAAGACTCTCGTCTACGGCTGATTGTCAACGAAACGGAGTTAAGTCTTTTGTTAATTTCGTTTATTGATACGGCAGGCAGCCCGTGAAAACGAATTCGTTTAATAAAATTATGGAAATGCAAGCACTACTTTAAACAAACAGAACTTTGTCATTCCTCGCTCATTTTTCCTGATTGAGGTGTCATATGAAAGGGCAGAAACTCAAATTTCTAGAAATGTGAATTTTTCTTCGAAATTCAGATACCGCCCGCCAAATGTCTTTTTGGTTTCCTTCCTTCAAATTGCTTTTAATCACTTATGCGTGAAATATGCATCATCTGAGTAGCATCACATGAAAGAGGAGACTCTAAGCTTTCCAAATATGTATCATTCATTAATTATAGTTGTGATTAAGTTATGATAGAACATCGATACTTCTCGGTTTCGTTTTTTCTGGGACGCACTGTATATCAAATGCATAATGTACCACATGATATCTTAAGGAGGAGAAAGAAATTAACAGTCCACAAAAGAATGTCATCTATTAAAACATTTCATTACTCATCCATGACTTCGAAATTTCACAAAGAAAATCGAGGGGTTCCAGTTAGATTCAAGAAACGCACGGGGAGAGATTGTAAACGAACGAGATTGTAAACCCATTGTGTATGTACAAAGTGTGTGTGTTGCACTCGCATTTCTTGTCTCATTTGACTTCTAACACACTACCTCATACAAGCCCCACAAGCTAACCGTGAACTGGCTTATCACTGTGGTCTTACAGACATCTATAGAATCGGTTCCCTCTAACTTTCTCCTTCCTCGACTTTTGGGAGGATCTTCCAGATCTGCACGTTTTGTCCAATGAACATCAGATCTGGATAACAAGTAATCATGATTGATAAAATCCATGGCTATTGTCAATCTGGTCCCAAAGATTTCTCTCTCATCAGTTCCCTGTTTTCACTTGGACTTGGTGAGAAATTCGTTCTTTCTCTGACTTCTAGGAGGACATGTATCTTTCATATGATATCTGCAAGTCTTGAGGAGCATAAGGTCACATCTCGTTTTCTCCTTTGACATGTTGGGTGATATCTCTGTGTCATGGAGTATACTGTAGCTGACAAAATCTTGCTCTGTAATCAAACCAAAAGAATGTTTTAAAATGTTTATTGTACGAGTAGTTATTAAAGATAAGGTGATATGGTCTGTTTGGAGCCAGAATGATGTTGACTCATAATCTCATATGTACTCATAAGTGACTCAGTAACATTGCCTCAGATTCTGAAACAAAATCCTGGATTTAGCTCATGCTGTAAGTCATAATTATAAACCTTCAGGTCAGTCAGGTATCCCATGACTTTTACAAGCCGATTGCCTGTCTGATTATCAAGATATTTGTGATTGGAAATCGAAATTTCATTTTTTCGTTTTCCTAACAGTTTTTATAACACTACAGTCTATTGGGGAAAATGAGTATGGTAAAACCAGTCACTCAAAGTACTTTTTTGAGGCACTTCATGTCACAGACACTGATAACACGTATGGCCATGCATCTCAGACATAACATTGTTAAACGATGCCTTTAAGTTTATCTTTGACAAAATCGATGCAACCTGATGCTTTCTGTGATACAAAACATGCACGATGTTCATAACTATGTCTTATGATGTTGCGTGAGAAACACAAATAACAAAACAAAAAGGCTCACTAAATATACTGCTTAGAACTGTTTTAGGCCTTCAAACTTCAAATGCTGCAGAACAGAATGCAAAGTTTTAAAAAATCTGTTTCAGAATACCTGTCTGTAAAGTCCATGAAACTGTCGTTGAATCGAACAGAGAACGCTGGATGCTCTGCAAGCCATTCCTGTATCATCTGATGGTGTCTGGTGTCTGTCTCTAGCCATATAAACCCACGTGGTTTAAGAAGAAATCTGGCATGTTTGACGATTGCCTTGATGACATCCATACCTTCAGCTCCTGCTTCAAGAGCCATCGGGTCTTCATTCCTAGAAACAAGAAAGAGAGTACAGAGGATAAGCATACCGTATTCACTAAAAAGGGATATGGTACACACATGTAGGTAGTTTCCATGTGCATTAGATTTTATACAATGCCTACTAAGATTCTTGCAACCTCATTGGTCAATTATTGATCACATGACATGCGCTATAAGTACTGTTGAACGGCATCATTCTCCAGCCGTGCAATTCCGTTTGATCCTTTCGCACCATTGCACGCTGACGTCACTAACGATGTACAAAGTATATGGTGAGGTAAGTGACGTCGCCGTGCAATGGTACCAAAAGATCAAAATAAACATACATCTTTGTACGCGCGGCGCATGATATGCGCATGGTTTGCTGCCTGCTTAATAGTGCGCGCTCACTATCGGCAATTTAATAAATTAAAAACAAACAAAAAATCGCTGAGATTTAGGACCATAAAAACTGTTTAAAGCCCATTAACGTCCGAGGTGTTGTATAAAACAAATAGTGAATGGCCTTTATTCGTGCAATGGAACAAGATTTTGCATTCGGTGAAAGATGAGACGCTCTATTCAACTCGGCTGGGCCTGGTTGAATATAGCGTCTCTTATCTTTCACCTCGTGCAAAATCTTGTACCATTGCACTCATGGCCATTCACTATTTGTATAATAGTTCGCTGATCGACATGGTACAGTATCTTTAACAGTCTTTTCCTAAGTTTCCTGGAGAAGACTGCTAAGAAACAGTTCTTTATACAGTATTTCAATGTAAACAATCTTGAGATACATACCCTGATAGGGACGTTCTAAAATCACCCACACAATTTACAATGTAGAATGTCATCCTAGTCTAGTAACAGTGAAAGTGCTTGATTTACCCAACCAAAAAATGAAAATTCAAGAAGTGAGTTATTTTCAGCTCAAATCTGTCTCGTGGAACTATTTCTGGAAAGCTTCAGTTTGTAACTTTGATGCTTTTCTTTTCACTGACCTTAAGATTTCTGGGCCAAGATCATCCATATCCCTGGTAAATAGGTAGGGGGGATTGCTGACAATGACATCATATCTCGTACCGTAATTGGAATGAATTCGTAGAGGACTTTCATCAGTCAGGGAAGTGTGATGAACTTTGAGACGATTACTAACACCAAGCCTGAATTGTAACAAAATGAGGAAGAAAAAGATGTATCTTATAATCTGTAGAAGTTCACTGCTACAGGTGCTGTTCCTCCTCCTCACAAAAGAAAATGACCAATTTCAGGTTTGTGAGTTTGGAAGTGGCTATGGAGGCCATTCCGAGTCCTGAGTTTTCTTTGGCAGTGATAACAAGATCAGATGGCCAAAGGGTCTTGGGTTTGAAGCTTGCTGCTTGCATAATACTGTTACGTGTCTATCTTGAGCAAAGGTGATCTAAGACCGAAACCTTCAGCCCTTGATATCAGTGGTTGTTTCGCTGAGAAAATGTATGGCTACACTGGCCGCATCAGTACAAAGATGAGGGCAATTTTTTTTTGTAGGCTAGTTAGTCCCCCCTTAGTGCGTGCAACAAGAGTTAGCATAGTATGGGGAAGGTTGACAAATGTCAGCTTTATCAAGGAATTATCCATACCAGATGGTTATTTTTGTCTAAGGTGATCAATGTGAACTGGCATACACATTTTAAAGACTGTACTGTGCTGTAAAATAGTGTTCCCTCCAAGTTTATGGTGAATTGTACTCGAAGACTACAAGAGAGCAACAAACTAGACCAAAGAAAATCTTTGTGGGGGGGGGGGGGGGGAGGAGGGGGAGGGGGGAGGAAAGGCTGGCATTTTCTAAGGGCGATTTGTTTGTGAAACTCGATATCAACCGTACCTAGAGGCATTTTTCTGTGTAAGCATCACAGCATCCTTGCTTGCATCTATTGCTGTTACGTGTGCCTATAGATGGAAAGTAAAGATGGAAAGGACATTCTGTATAAAAGGATAGAACACCAAATCATTGCTCTTCAAAATGTTACCTCCCCTGTAGACATCAGCATACAAACCATACTTTTGCAATTAAAATAAAGCCATGAACTGAAGATTACAAATGGTAATGGTGGAATGGAGGAGTAATAGCAGATTTATATCATATTGGATTGGGGCACTACTCAAAATATATTATGGATAGCAAGCTATTACATGTACATGTCTTCTAAGGAGGAAAAGGTTCTCTATGTTTTTGACAAATTATTTTAGTCATTTTCTGACTTGGAACTAATGGGAAAGTTGTCTGCCACTACATCACTGAGACATTACCTTCTGAAATTCATGGAGGAGTGAGATACCTATGGCACCTGAACCACACCCAACTTCAAGAATATCAAGTTCATCATCCTCTTCATAATAACTGACGAGCAGATCAACCAACATCTGGAATACAATATGAGTAACACAGTGAAGAATCATCAAATAACTGATTTTATTAAAGCATTCACTTCATTTTACCATGATTTTACACAAATTTATGCACCAAGTACACATACTACCGGTATATTCAAATGAAGATCATTCAAATTTATCGCAAATTCATATAATGCAAAAAAATATACTTGAAATCAGAGGAACAAAAAAAGAAGTAGAATTCTGTCTATCTTACCATTAAAAAATATCTTTTAAAGAATATTGATAATGACATCAAACTAAACCTAGATTCCTTCAAGTAAGGCGTCGATAGTGACTTCTGCATGGGGAGATTATCATTTTTCAACAGACAATTACTGGATTATCTTGTTCTTTTCCTGAGGGCACATGACACCAAAATCTCAACTACCGGCCCGGGTACATGGATACTGCCAACACATGAGGCACTGAATCTAGTTTCTTACTTTTCAAACAAACATGGAAGCTTACTTTTAATACTTTAAAAGCTGACATCTCCTTATTCATTCTGTGTATCATCTCTAAAGAGCTTATAGCAGTGTTGAATACTAGTAGTAGTAGTCTAGTAATTGTGAACATATTTTATTGTTGAACAGTAAATTACTTCTGTCTCTGGTCTAGGTATAAAGACAGGGGCCTTCATCTTCAGTGTGAGGTCACGGAAATCCCACTCTCCTAGAATATACTGCATTGGTACTCTGAAACATATCAAGATACAATTCATTACGATTAGAAATCATACCTAAGTAAAATAGAATACGGAATATGAGATCTTAAATAGAGACAAATAGGCATATACGCAGAGTAATATTACCGGTAATTATTATAAATTGGTATACATGTACATGTACTTTTTTGTATAATCTAGGCCTACATTTGAGACCAACTTCATATAAAATCCAATTCATTTTCTTAATTTCCCTCGTCTATTTTATTTCATAAACACCCCCCCCCCAATTATATTGCTTTGAACAGTAAACTGTACTATACATGTTATGATGGGATCCAATCCTCTATTATAAGGATAGAAAGTAGCTTTTATTGACTATGAAGTTTTTAAAGTTGATACTCTAAGACAATCCCAAATACTGAGATAATTACATAAATAGAAAGCTTTTAACCCCCATAATAACACCAAATGGTGTCCACCCGACAAAACAAGTTTAGAATAATGAATTTATTCGAGTAAACTCTACCAAAATATCTAAGTCTGAAACCCGGAAGTGCACGTAGAGTCGGGCCTCTATCCGTGACGTCACGAACGGGAGTCATGGGCTCAGTGAGAGTGAATGGCAGTGATATCCCTACGTAAATGCTATCCTGTCAGAGCTTAGATTTGTTGTTGTTAAGGAGTATATTTGATGGATTTTCTGTTTTCATTTGAATGAAGAATAACGAAGCAACATTTTCCAGTCGCTGATTTCTTTTTATATCCTCATATTCACCTATTTGGTAGAGATTTAAGACGAGTTTACTGCTTAGGAATTAAAGTTAAATCGTGCACTTATGAATAGGCGGATGCATTATATTGTCATCAGATGTACATGAGCAGTTTTGTAAAAACGAATAGGTCTAGAACTATGATAGTACTTATCATAGATGTGTGTGACTGCCTCAAAAAAGGATACAGTACCAGATAAACATTTTATGTTGTAAAATATCAAACTTGAACGAGATCATGCAAGCGTGCTTCCTCTATAATATTTTGGCGAGTGATGCGGCTCTTGCATGAACGTTCGTGAAGCGAGCAGAATCGGGAGGTAAGACCAAGCCGCTGCTCTAGGCGCTGCTTGCTTGTGATGGAACGTACGTGCGCTAGTTATATGTTTATCGGCAATTGCAAGAGAATGAAAGCGACGTTGCCAGCTAAGAAAAACAACTAACAAAGACTTGCTCCTGACTACCGGTGTCAGAATTGGTAGATGAAGGATGTTCAGGGCCAAGGAAGGCGAAAGACATGGGAAAAAGGAAGAAGAAACCATCGAGAGATCGCTGTAGTGTATGGTAATGAACTGTGCATGGGTAGACAGCTACTGTTCACTCCGTGCCTGGGCCGATTTCAACACCAAAACAAAAATTATACATGGTGAAAATATCGACTAATAGCACATCGTTGGCATGTATATGTCATAATTTTTAAAAGGGGAATTGATATTAATACTATGAAGTACTAGGGGAAGGTAAAGAATTGTACATAGAATTATGATTTATTAGACTTTTCAGCCTTTGAAACAAAAATATGCAGAAAATCGTATCACTCTGCACATGTTTGCTATGGAACATCCGGGTACGTGAATATACTCTCTCCCGGACGTGAGGTCATAAATAGTAGACAAGCGCCGTGACTGATTTTCTATGCAAAGAGAGGCGGATATTTTAGACATTTCAATTGAGGATTTCGAGTAGACAGAATTTTTTTGTGATATACTAAGTAATTGAAAAACTTAAAAATAACATATACTTGCCGTAGGTAACAAATTAAGGGACATTTATTTGCTTAGAGTATCAACTTTAAACATTCTCAAGTACATGCCTTGAGGCCAAATGAAGATGCAACCAGAAAATGAAAGAGCTCAGACATTTACCTTGCCAATTTCTGACTGGCTAATTCCATGACTCTACTTCTCTCCTCAGTTGACAGAATCCTTGACTGGTCTATCCTTGCAAACTCTGAAAGCTGTATAACAAAATAAGCAAAAACAGGGGGCGTTTCACAAGGCTTTTTTTCAATGACAAATGACAAAAATTACTGACAAATCTGCTGATAACCAATCAGAAGCAATAATTTCACAAGCTTATAACAAAAAATGTCATTTGTCACTAATGACAAGTTTTGTGAAATGCCCCCCCCCCCCCCCTGATGATGCGTTTCTGACCTCAAAACTCAAAGATGTTGATGGATTAATAAATATATTATGAATCTAGGATCCTATTACAAATCAAACATTAGAAAACAGATGCACATTTGGTGTAGTTGTTTCTGTATTCTTGGTAATCAACTGAATTGTTCATTTGACCACCAGTCTTCATCACTTCAAAAAACAATGTAACATAAAATCCAGAAATGTACTGAATAAAAATAAGGTAATATCATGGTTATAAAACAAGGAATAATGTGAAATACAATCCTCAAATGAGAAAATGGTACCTGATTTTGGAACTAAATAGAATCTTGGATGGGATGGAGGACTGTAAATGATCAGCCAATGGTTTACAAAAAGATCATACCGGCCTCGGTGAAAAGTAAACAAAGGTTAGAGCGAGTACAAGTGAAACCCACTTAATTTGGATTCACTTGCCACAAGATTCATGCATAAAGAATTGTAAGTGAAACAAGTAGGCCTATAATTAAGTTGATAATCTGTATCTGTATGTACAGTCGGTATGTCTTGATTAGGCTAGTCTTGATAACACAAACATGAATGGCATTTGCAATTAATGTCAATGATGTATGATGAACGTGATTGAACATGCATGATGAAACTTCCCAGCTTATGAACACAGTTGTCTTACTCCTAGACAGAAATAACCATCTGATTTGGGTCATTTCTTTAATAAAACTGACATTTGTTGACATTCCCCAATACATAATCGGAGGTCTAGTGGAGCCAGACGTAGTCTCAGTGGAACAACCGACGATTTAGAGAGACTGAAGTTTTCGGTCTATCTTACTCCTAGCTATACAACAGATATTACTGCTTTTTAAGTTACCTGACTCACTCCCAAGACATGCGCAACAATATACTCAGCAGATACATCAGGTTCTGGAATATCTTCTTTTTCAAATTTCTCCATCAGTTTAGTCACTGCACCAGACACCGTTTCTCTTTCACTGATTGATGAAGTCCACGAATGACAAGTTCTCCTCTGCTCCTGTTGAAAATACTGTGGTCTTCGTGTGACTAGATCTGGACACAGTCTCTGGCGAAAACATCTTAAACTTGCACATGAAGTTGAATAGAACTTGGGATACAGTGTTGTACCAGTGATGTTAAAGTTTTGTAAGCAGTGCTTTGGTGCTGCTGCCGATGATGCTGCCGATGATGCTGGCGATGGCGCTGGGGGCAAATCACGACAAATTGATTTTAAATTTGACCAGAGCATTTTCTCTCGAAAATTCATTTTACCGCGTGATGACGCGAAATGTCTCGATTTAATGTTACATAAATTTAAAGCTGATGCCAGGTATTGTGATCTATTCATTATGATAGGTGAATATTCAGAATTGTTGAGGTGAACTCAGTACGCAAACCCTTTACTAGTTGCGCTGTCCTCTTGAGTACGTCCAAGTCCAGTGTAAGCCTATATAGGATGATCAACCCCGGGGCTTCCCCCGGCTGGATTTAACGCTGCGTTACGGTGTATTTTTGCAGCATGGATGGCAAGTTGCACACAGCACACAAGTTACTGCACGAGTCCGTCGCATGTAGTCTACGTGTCTTAGATTTCAGACCCCTGTAATATTATTTCTATAAACCGATCAAGAGAATCTCAATAAGAGTTTTCAGATATTATCATATGATATAAAATTAGGAATATTAAATGATGGTGATGATAATGATGATGATAATGATGAAGATAATTGATGGTGATCATGATGGTGATGATGATGATGATAAGGCCTCTTTGGGCTGATATTTTTCAGTTTTGAATGCCTATTTCTTCTAAAAAACAGTAACAAAAAATGTTGGGGTCAGTCGCAAAGGGCAATTAATAAAACATATTTTTTTAACGCCTAATGATGGTGATGATGATGGTGATGATGTTGATGATGATGATAATGATGGTGATGATGATGATGGAGTCATGGAGATATCGAAATAGATGATGATGATGATGATGATGATGGTGATGAAATAATATCAATAAAAGGTTATGTGGAACTGCATGGTAGGTTGTATATATGCATCCCAATATCGATAGGCCATCCACATACAAGTAGGCCGGAAGCTTAAAAAGAATTACTGCTGAATTTCTGTTGACTTTTGACTAGATCTATGAAGTTCTGTTTTATTTCAATGGTGGAGCAAAACTAGATTCAGACTCGGTAGCCTATACATGAAGATACTATCATGTAATTTGCTGATTTTCAATACTCAAAAGTATACCAGTCCGTTATGAAAAATTCCAAGCATCATATGAAGCTAACATCATTAAGGACATTTTTAGGTAAAGATTGTATATGTAAAAAGTCTTCTTTTTTATCTTCATATATCAAATTGAAACCACATTACATCTGTGAATCTTGATTTACACCCCCTCTTTCTTTTTTTCTTCTTTTTTCTCTTTCTCTTTTTTTCCTTTTACCAATATTTTTTCCTCCGTATTTGTATTATTATGTATGCATTGAGGGTAGTCATGCTATCAAGCTTTGCTCACTTTGTCAACCCTCCTGTTTAATGTTTTTGATTAGCTACAGCCAGTCTTAGTTTATTCTACATAATTCTTTTGTCATGTGTAAAATTTGCAATGTTTTGTAAGTTACATATTTGTAAAACTGCAAAAGAAAAAGAAAATCAAACAGAAATGAATAAATCAAATCAAAAAGATGACAATTGATAATAACTTCCATTCCCCTTTAGCATTTATTTCTTCGAGTACTTACAAGTTACAGCTTAAAATGTGTGGTAAATAGACCCGTTTACTAGCGTATTTAAATTTATAAATGTTTCTTTCCTGGGGACCTGTAATGACAATACTTGGAATCCAGTCTGTGATAGATAACGTGTTGATATGCCGGGTATTAGCATAGAAAATGCTTTCAGGTTGTCTATCAAGAAAAACCATTGTAACAGTTGTTTAAAGTATGCTTAATTACATTTGAATATGTTAGTATAGCGTCTATCCCCCCCCCCCCCCCCCCCCATATATGCAGTTTACCGGGCAGTTTACCGAGACCGAGGATAATTATACTGTTTAAAGGTTCTGTTCGTAGACTATCTCTGAAATGTTAGGCTACCAGCCACGCCCACGCATCATCAACTACTGTAGCTCCATTGGTTATGATGATAATCTCGATCTCATTTGCAAACTTTACCAAGGTTAAAATATCGGTTTACCGCTGTATGCAAATGTAATTGTTCTCTGCAGAGTTACTGAAATCATTAGAACATCGCCTACTTTTAAAGCAAGGGAACTTTCTATAGAAGTTGTTAATAAATCAATAAATGATGATGGGAGCGCGGTACCAGCTCTAAACTGCTTTTAGTTGGGCATCCATCCGTGCATGCATGTAAACAATCGGGGAGGGTTAATCGTGGGAACTGTTGCTAGCGCGTTACGTTTTAATAGCGGCTGCTCGAAGATTGCGGTGTACATGTAAAACAATGTGTTGAACACACGTGAATCGGGCTGGCTCGTTATTTGTTGCTGTTTTGACTCTGCTCTGCCTCTGGATCCGAGTTTCCTTGGAATATCAAACGAATTAACGAAGGATAATCAGTTTCTTTCATGATACTATGGTAAGTTATCTTCCAGAAAATATGGTATACTGTAAAGCGCAAACGAGTAGAGAGTAGAATGGTCTGTCTGTAGAACTTTCTAAAAATTAAACCTGTGAATACTGAATGGCTTCGCTTCAAGTCTACGGTGCGATGGGGCCTGGCCTCGGGTAGGTAGTGGACTGTTCCAGTTAGATGGTGGATTTTGTGGTTGAGCCGAGACAAAGCTAAAGTGAGTTTCCAGTTAACTTAACTCAAGTTGATGTAGGGACCATGGGTTAGTGTGGCCAGGGAGATGTGACTTTTTCAACTTTTACTTGATTAAAAAAATTCTAAGCCAGGTGAAATCAAAGATCGGAAGGTTGACAAATGATGTAAAGGAAGTCAATTGATCGATGAACAGACCCTGTCCTACCAACATCAATGGAATAAAGTAAAGTAAAGGAAATCCTTAATTCGCCATGCATACCAGATCATCAGGCAGATGGTTATTTCTGTTTACACAACTCATTGATCTCTTCTTGTAATAATGTGGCTCAATCTCAGTCTGAAAGGAATTATACATGTGTACATTATCAATATCTGAGAGGTACAAATGTACATGTAGATCTACTAAATCAGTACTACTAATATAAGAAGGGTACTTTTTAATTATTATCTCGTTAACATTCGACATGACTTGGAAAGTGTTGGACTTTCTTAGTTTATATTACTATTAGATTGTTAAAATGGAGAAATATAAAAGTTTTTGAAAAATGATGAATGCATGGGATATACCATGTAATATGTTAAGTTAACAAATAATTTCTGTATTGTCATTGTCATTGATTATAAGTTGAGGAGTATTTTAAAAACTATTCCATTGTAACACCCCATCACTTAATCATAAGCCTACTCTTCAGTCTTCAAGATCCCATTCCATTTTTTACTCTTTTTTTTTCAAGATGTAATTTCAAAAGTAATTTTTGGAGTATGCCTACCTGTATCTTTAAGTTTGAATGTATAAATAACTCCAGAATATTAAATTATTTTGTGATTGGTGTAAAATATTAGCTACTTACAGTTGTATATATTTTCTTGGTTATTCTTTTTTACAGGATATACATGTATGTAAGATATTGTATTTGTAAGAAATGAGATTCCAAAAGTAAACAAAAAACTTGGGTGATTTTAAAGAGCATATCATTTTCATCCAATGTGAGACAAAAAACAAATACCCCCCCCCCCCCCAAAAAAAAGAGAGATTTCTCAATAATTGTGATAGGCCTGAGGTTCAAGGTTCGAGGTTCATTCCTGTTAACTACAGTGCAGTTATTATTACATGTATATTATCCTATCTGTGCTTGATTTATCATAGTCCAACCTTTATTTGTGTATATGGAAACTGGAAGAAAAAAAAAAACAGTAGGTAACTTTGAGTTGGGAAAAAGCAAATGATGAGTCATGGTGTGACCTGTAAAAAGTTCCACGGTTTGAACATTTACACAGAAGTGACCTCTTTGTTAGAGTTGAATAGGCATGTACTGTTGTACTTGTGGTTTGAACTGTGTAGATTGACTACAAAATTGTATTTTTGGCCTTTATTTATTTCAATTTGTGGAAAGCTTTATAATTTATATCATGATATCATACAATACATACATATACCGGTAGGTAAATCATCCAGCCATACACCATGCATTGTAGAAACCATTACTATTTTTCTCTATATCCTTGTACATGTGCTGTCATATTTTAATATGAAAGAACAACATGAACCAAGCCTAGATGCCTTATTTGTTCATTATGAATGAATGTAAATATTCAATGTGACAAAGTAAACAGTATAGAAATGTTTGTTTAAGATAGTGGTCTATTCATCGAAGAGAATTCTGTAAATTTGCTAGAATCCCATAATGATTTTTGCATTGCCTGTTTTTCTTTCTTTTTTGTCATGTAGAGATGCAGTCCTGTGATGCATGCTGCCATACGGTGTGAGTGTTTAACTTCAACGGGTACTTGCAGTACAGGCATACAGTAGAAGAAACCCAGGATGGGTAAACCAGGACGGCCTAAACTCCAGCGTTCCTTCAGCACCGTCAAGCGTCAGTTCAACTTCCGCAAGTCCATCAGGCCTTTCATCAGCTCCACTTTCCTAGACTTCCAGGATGAGAGAGGCCACCTCCAACGCTACGTCTTTCCCCAGCTCAACTCCGTCTGTCATTCCAGGGGTACTTTCTTCGCCCCTGCCGACCTCCGCTGGGGGATCAACAACGAACAGTGCAGCTCGGGGAACGTCATATCCCTGTGTCTGGAGTACATCAACCGCTGCAGTCCTTTCTTCATCTGCCTCCTCGGCGAGCGCTATGGCACGCATCGGCCCGATGACGCGCCTCTCCTTCCGTCATCGCTGGAGAAACTTCCTCGTAACATGTCCTGGCTGGATAGGAATTATCTGATCGCTGCAAGCAAGGGACATGAATGGATCATGCAGGAGGCCTATCAGTATTGCAGTGTCACGGAGCTAGAGATCATCCAGGCGGCCATCTTGAATGACAACACTTACTGCAGGTTCTATGTCAGAGATGTCAGGCATATCGAGGACAAGTTTCTGGAGTTACCAGAAAAGGAAAGGGAGGAAAAACTAAAGGTAAGTCTTCCATGACTTTGCATGAAGCATGAATTAACATTTATAATGAATTTGAGTGTTTGTGCTCTGCAAACATGCTCTTTGTACCTACATATATACTTAAGAACACTTACAGTGTACATATACATTTATCAATCATAATCATGTTCTGCAGTGGTTTTATGGGTTAATTAGCGGTATGACTCAGTTGCTGTGTTAGAAACGCATGATGATATTTGATCAGAGAACTGCCGTGATATTTTGATAAATACAGGTAGACTTTAAACCTCTTCAGAATGAATAGAGTAAAATTATTGAGGGTACAAAGAAGATAAGAGATGCATTATTACTTTAAAGTTGTGTACATACTGCCTAGCTGTCAGATTTTTGTCTCCTTTCATTTCTTAATTGTGATTACTCTAAATGTTTGATAGGTTTGATATTGTTATGAAAGTAGTTGAATTATTCTATAAAATTTGTCTTTGAATATAATTCAAGACAAAGTGACAAACCTGGGAGTTTTGAAGAAATTAATTAACCTCATGTATTTAAAAGGGAGGAAATAAACAATGAATTTGAATAAAAGTTTTATTCAGCCCGCAATATGAAAAATTAAAGTTTAACAATATTTATAGTATATAATCATAAATAGAGCTGCAATGATTTCAGAGGAATTCAAAATATGTATCCAAATATGTACAATAGACCTTTTAACCTTGAATTCTTTAATCCTTTTAAAAGATTTTTCTACATTAATTAGCTTAAAAGTTTATACAGTTTTTATACTATCCTTGATGCTCATGCCAAATTGTCTGGAATACTGCCAACGACATGACAAAATGCTGTACCCAAAAATGAAATATCTGAAAAGACTGAAATTGAATATACTTCATAGTACTGTATGTCACATTGTAAGTGCATATTTTAGAATACTTTACTTTAAATTAAAACACATGTTCATTATAGATCCTGCTGACCCATTTTTATAGATAAGAGATATAAACACTTTTTGTTAATCTTCCATTGCACCACTTCCTGAATATCTCATGAAAATTACTGGATGTTTTGCCGTACATACTGTACATGTGTACCCAATGAGGGTTACCGCCTATGGTGCAATACACAAATCTCTGGCAGTGTGTTGATATGAACTTCTAATGTAAATCATTTACATAATACATACTGGAAAGATTCTATTCATAAGATATTATGTCTATTGATCTAGTAGCCCCATTGTACATGAATGTGGATTCCTCACACTTGGCCTATTGTGATATTTACATTGCATTGAATTGAATTGAATGTTTTTCCACATAGGGCACATTAAGCACGTACACCATAAGTACTAAATGAACAGAAAACATGAAAATTGAAAAACAAAATTCCAGATAATCTAATATTTTCATCAAGTTTCATAACAAAATCAATTGGAGAACAGGATCATTTTTCTGGCTGTAACTGACTACATGTAACTGCCCTGATAAAAGAATAAATTACCTACCAGTACATGTAGCTGATACATTTGATTTACAAATATTTTACTTTTTTTAACTCACACTTATGATTACAAGACAATGTGCTCATTTATTTTATTGTGGTCTTAGGTTGCGTTTATCTAGCAAATTTTTGGCTAGAATCAGGTTTCTCAAACGTCTTTCAGGCAAATTTAGAAGTAGATAAACGCAAAGCCTTTTTCAAACGTCTTTAGATATGGGCATATCAAAAGACGCAAAAAGGTGCGTTTTGTATGTGACATACAGCCAGAATCACGTTTCTGAGAGATCGATAAACGCAAAGCTGTTTTGTACCTCACATACAAATAGGACCACACAGGTGTTGTGTACAAGCATGTGTGTGAATTTGACCTCCGAGAAACTGTCTGCTTCCCGGGTCAAAACAGCTGGGCAGACACAAGGCCTTTATTTTGAATCGTGAAGAGTAGATAAACGCGACATCCCGCAAATCACGATCGTATAGTGGGGTATGATAGTGGGGTTCGATAGTGGGGTACGATATGTACATATCTAGTGGCAAGCCTAGATAAACGCGCTCTTAGTCTGCAGAACTGGGTTTTGGTTTCATAATGTTCAGGAGGTCTCTTTTGCAGGAGATGAGTTTTGTTGTTTGTTGCCCGTCTGTTGCTCCTAGCAAGGCAATAACTCTTCCGTCAATTGTCCAGATGACGTTTTGACAGATTTTCTGAGAAGATCAACAGTACATTTTTGAAAGAAAAAGATGAAATTTAGAGTTAATCATTAATCTGCAGAGGTTTTCTCTATATGATTGGTTACTTATTAGCTTCTTGATTTACATTTAGGATGCCTCAGCCATAGATAAATATAATTCTCTCAAAGTTTGTTTTTTCAGTCAATGCAAAATTGGTCATCACTTTTTCAGAATAGGAAATCAACCTGGATTTCTTGTTAAGTGTTTCTGGTAGTGGATCCTCTTGTAGGTTTTTGTAATTGGACCTTGAATTGATTCTTCTTAAACTTAAATTATGATGAAAACATACTGATTAAATTTGGGTTTTAAGAACCAAAATATCTCAACACATTCAATGGCTTTTCTTCCCTAGCATCATGAGCATCATACATATAAGGAAGTGAACTGCTGACCTTTGTATTTACTTAATGTTTTGTTTAATATTTAATCTGTTTGATCATTTTTTTTCTCTCTTTCTCTCTCTTTCTCTCTATCTCTCTCTCTCCCTCCCCCTCTCTCTCTCTCTCTCTCTCTCCCTCTCTCTCCCTCCCTCTCCCTACCTACCTCCCTCCCTCCCTCCCTCCCTCCCTCCCTTCCTCCCTCCCTCCCTCTCTCCCTCTCTCCCTCCCTCCCTCCCTCCCTCCCTCTCTCCCTCTCTCTGTTAATTTTGATACACAGATGTACATGGCGGAGGACGAGGAGACAGAAATGAGAGTAACGGCTCTAAAACAGAAGCTCATCAACAAGGGTTTGAAGATCCAGTTCTTTCGTACTCCCGAAGAGCTTGGTCAGAAGGTACTAGATGACTGGATGGAAATCATTAATGAACTCTACCCTCCTCTAGATGATTTACTGGGTGATGTCGGTAAGTTTCATATCTAATGGAGGGCCTGCAAACTTTGTGCATTTCAATTCTCATTTAAATAGTCGGTGTTTAAGCTTATATTAAATTGCAGAAAGCAAGTAAATTTGTATGTTTTTTTTTTGCAGAGTGAGTAACTATGTGACATAGACTGTACAGTGCACATGTACATGTGTATGCATTGATTTCAGATCTGAGGAACAAAGTACAGTCAAACCTGTCTATAGCGACCGCCCAAGGGAAACAAAAAATGTGGTCTTTGTAGACAGGTGGTCTTTGTAGACAGGTTCCTTTAGTACATGTTTAACTGAGAAGCCATTTTCAAGGGAAACTTAAAAAATGTGGTCTTTGTAGACAGGTGGCAACTAAAGCAGGTTTGACTGTAATTACAAGGAAAAAGTTAATTGTTTTGAATGTGCGGGGGGGGGGGGGGGGTGATTACACTATGAAATGGCTCTATTTCCTAGGTTAAAAATCAGTTGTAAACTGTAGATTGTACATGTTGCGTAATCTTGGTGTTACCATGTTCTGTGACCATCTTGTACCAACAAAAATCAAGAGATTGTACCAATCTAATTCTCTCTTACGAAATGGAAGCTTGGAAAGAAGTTTTTTTTTAAAATAGTTTAAAAAAAAAAAAAAAAAATCAAGAATATACTTTGTACTCATTTTCTTCTTTCCTTTGCTCTTTGAGCATTTGATTTCAAGTGGATTTGGCGCCTTACAAATCTCATATACTGTATATATCATTATCATTATTATTGTTGTTGTTTTTGTTGCTGTTATTTTATGATCATTATCATTACAATTATTATCATCATCATTTTCATTATCATTATCATCATCATCATCATCATTATTATTATTTGTGTTCCTCTGTCTCTGTTTCAGACGGAGAGCAGTTCCGGGAGTGGGCAGCCCACGAGGCGTATGCAGAGACCCGACGTCGAGTGTTTGTGCTGACCCCTGAGATACAGAAGCTTTTCACCAAGATGACCGATCACTGTGAGGAATGGATGGATCCTACCACACCTATAACAGCTCAGAAGGTCGATGAATGGGTCGTAGTCAAAGGAAAGAAGAAGAAAATGTAAGTCAGATATACTCGTTCCTTTTACTTCTCTTGAAATGGTTGTATTACGCATGCTGTGACAAAGATTGCAAAGTGGTAAAAGTTTTCAATAATCAGTTCCTAATTTCCCTGGGCCCAACATTATGTAACTCTAATCCTAAACCTATGTTAAACCCAATCAGAACCTTATTACCTTATACTTGTATCTTTGATGATGTAAGGCCAACTAATGTCCCAGAAGTAAATAGTGGATCAACCTTGAAAAAGTTGTGTGTAGTTAAATAAAAAAAACAGATTTTATGCACAATTCAACCCTGAAGGAGACTTTCAAAGGGTATAGTGTACCTGTTATGATCGTTATCATTATTGGTCAACTACTTCGAAGATCAAGATACATCGGTAGGCGCATTTATACTGTCAAATACCTTATTTTCCTAAAATTGCGTTTCGCGCACCCGTTTACACTTGTGCTGAAACATCACCGACTGAAAAGCTCAGTGATGTTTTGGCGTGTTTCAGTTGGTAATGCGCATGCGCGGCTGTGGCTGCTGCAGTCCAGTGAACTTTTTGTTTCTTTCGTTATATCATCTTTTTCTACCATTCCTTATGTTATTCTTTGTTTTTCCATCTTTCATCTTCTCTTCTATCTTTCCATTATCTATTCTTTATCATTTTTTCTTTTTGTCTTTCCTTATGTTATTCTTTATTTCTTCCTTCTATCACCTTCTCTTTCTGTCTTTCATTATGGTATTCTTTGTTTCTTACTTCTATCACTTTCTATCACTTTCTCTTTCTGTCTTTCCTTATGTTATTCCTTGTGTTATTCTTTGTTTCTTCCTTCTATCACTTTATCTCATGGTATTCTATGTTTTTATCATTCTATCACTTTCTCTTTCTGCCTTTCCTTTCTTTGTTTTTTCCTTCTATCACCTTCTCTTATGTTATTCTTTGTTTTTGTTATCATTCTATCACTTTCTCTTTCTGTCTTTCCTTATGTTATTCTCTGTTTCTTCCTTCTATCAGTTTCTCTTTCTGTCTTTCCTTATGTTATTCTTTGTTTCTTCCTTCTATCACCTTCTCTTATGTTATTCTTTGTATTTATCATTCTATCACTTTCTCTTTCTGCCTTTCCTCATGTTATTCCTCGTTTCTTCCTTCTATCTCTTTCTATCACTTTCTCTTTCTGTCTTTCCTTATGTTATTCCTTATGTTATTCTTTGTTTCTTCCTTCTATAACCTTCTCTTATGTTCTTCTTTGTTTTTTATCATTCTATCACTTTCTCTCTCTGTCTTTCCTTATGTTTTTCTTTTTTTCTTCGTTCTATCACTTTCTCTATCTGTCTTTCCTTATGTTATTCTTTGTTTCTTCCTTCTATCTCTTTCTATCACTTTCTCTTTCTGTCTTTCCTTATGTTATTCTTTATTTCTTCCTTCTATCACCTTCTCTTATGTTATTCTTTGTTTTTTATCATGCTATCACTTTCTCTTTCTGTCTTTTCTTATGTTATTCTTTTTTCTTCCTTCTATCACCTCCTCTTAAGTTATTCTTTGTATTTATCGTTCTATCATTTTCTTCAAGAACGACATCTAGCTCCGCTCCTAAAGTTACGTGACCCAACATCGCGATGTTACAACTGCGAGCGTTTATACTTGCAAACACGCCAAAACACGCCAAAAGATCACACTTCGATTTGGAATGTTTTGGGCTTGGCATGTCTGCCGGTAAAGCGTAGTTGGGTCATTTCACGTTAAGTGTACACTTTTTGAAAAATGGGGTTTTCCCCATTTTGGCATCTTTTAAACAATTATTATTTTATGTTGGCCATTTTATTTGATGGACCTTATCAACAGCAACCTACAGTTCAATTTTCATAACACTGCAAACATTATTTCTGTTAATTTCAGCATTTTTAGTGCATTTTTAACGGAAAAGGGATTCTCATTTCATAATTTTGATAATGTTCATTGATATCTTACATGAATCTATTGAGAGTTGTGTAAAATTTTAATGTTTTAGTGTCAGCACAGCCACTATGTAACATCATAAAACTTATTTGACCAAATTTGACCAATAAATGTGAAAATGATGAATATTTTTGTAAAAGGCATCTTTTCCGTTAAAATTAAAAAACATGTCCTCTCCATAACATTGAGGCAAGCAGCAGTGACTTAAAATGATATATATGGGCCTAAACTCTATTTAAATAATCTTCAGAATGTTTGAAAATGAGGACATGTCTCAAATCAATGAACAAAATATGTGATATATATTTTATTGCTTGGTTAATTTGATGACTTTATTTTCCGTTAAAAGTGTGTCCTCTCCATAACAGGTATTTTCTTCATATATTAAAGCACTGAGGCTTGCACTATCTATGGCACTGGTATACAATAATAATATGCCTCCATTTAATATCATGAAATGTGATTTTCCATCTACATATCTATAGATGGTCAGTATCTCACACTAATGCAATGTTAAACTGAATGTCCTCTCCATAACAGAGTTACCCATTGTTAACAATGTACAGAAACAATTATTTTTTTATAGTATAATCACTTACTTCATGTAAGAAAACATTGATATGTTGTTCCACTCAGTATAAGAATTCATTAAATATCATGTCAACAGCTATAATTTTATTTTGGTATTGATTTTCATTAATTCCTCTATGTAATTGGGTAATTTCTGAATGCAAAGACAGAAATATTCTCACAACATAGTCTGATATTAAATACATTTTAAAGTGCAATATTTGTAAGTGTGTAACTGACAAAATCTACTGATCATTGCAATCATTTACCACCCTGGTAGCAATATAATGTATGCCATTAGGTTGTTAAGGAGAGGACACATTTTTTTAACCAGGCACTTCAAGTAGGGAAAACAAATCCTCTGACCTTTGCCCCATATACAGTATCCATCAAAATAAACTATACGTTCGCTGTAACGTTTAGCGCAGTAAACGCAGGTGCGCGTTAAAAGGCCCATTATTGCACTTATCGCACACAGGTGCGATAGTAGCCTTTAAACAAGGCCACTTGTCTGATAGACGCTGAGCGACTAAAACGAGACTAATCGCGAAAACCCAAGTGAACGCGAGAGCGAGGAGCCCATCCTAGTGGCCTTTATCAATCTGATTTGGATTTCTTATGTTAACCCTTGTTTCCGACTGGAATTCGCTCCAGAAAATGGAGCGTTCAATCAGCGAACGTATCCTCGCACGACGTCAGCATATCCATCACACACACACACACACACACACAGTAAACTCTACGTAGTGCGAACATGGACCTACATGCTATGAACTATTACGTACGTGCTAAGACCACTGACCTCTACATGGAACGAATCACGAACGAAGCCAACTGGGAGATCGCCGTTCTGATTGGTCAATAAATCCAAAGTAGGCGTATTGGCATGCTAATATGTATCTATGAATAATTCATGCGGAGCAGTGAAACCCACTTTCAAAAAGGCCTCGTGACGTTCCGTCACTCGGTCGCGCGTTCACTCCGGGTATCTAGACTCATCTCAGCCGCTTAGAGTCACGAGGCCTTGTCAAAAGGCTAGTGCGATAGCTGCGCCTGGGTCCGATAGGGCTTATTGCACTTATTGCACTTATCGCACCTGCGCCTGGGTCCGATAGGGCTTATTGCCGGCCCTCTTGTTGCACCTCTGCGCTAGCTTCGATAGGGTCTACTAACCTACTAGCGCACCTGCCTTGCCCCTCGAACTGCACTGTTGTATAGAAAGAACGAAGGGAAAACGAAATGGCAGAATTTATGGTACGGCATTAATAAAAAGAAGAAATATCAAATGAAATCGTGAACGGAATGATGATTTTGAATTTCATTCCCCCGTTGAAGTACCGTCTTGTTGTCCTTGAGTACTAATATTAATTCACAAGGACCGATTTAGATTTGAGGCGAACGTAATTTTAGGTGAATGTGGGAGAGGACTATTTATACGTCTCACTATTCTGATTGGAATTATCAAACTACAACTACAGTAATTTGTTTTCCCAGGTCCACGATCGAGAGTCCCAGATCCCAGTACAGTATGCACTCATTTGCATACAGCCAATCAGAGCAATACGCTGTCTGTGTGTAGAGCTTTGCACCGTTTCGCATGGTAACCGTTTCGCATCACGAACAATTGTTTATAGAAAAATCAGTTCTCACTAGTTCTTAACCTTTACAAATAAAGTGCGTTCAAGAAAAAACGAAACTTTGAATTGTCAATGTTTTATCATATCTTAATCTCAATTATAATTAATAAATGACACATATTTGTAAAGCTGAGATCCCCTTCTTTCATTTGATTCACGTGTTGCAAATTTAACACACGAGCGCTTTAAAACAATTTGAAGAAAGGGTTACCAAAAAAAAATCATTTGGCGAACTGTATCTGAATTTCAAAGAGAAAATCACATTTCTAGAAATTTCATTTTCTACCTCTTTATATGAAACCTTAATCAGGAAAAATGAGCCAGGAATAAAAAAAAAGTTCTGTTTGTTTAATTAAATGCTTGCATTTCCATAATGTTATTAAACAAAATCGTTTTCACTTGCTGCAAGCAAGTGCCTTGTTATCTGTGAAGAAAAAAAAGTTGTTAAAGACAATTGTTTTGTTATCTGTTTAAAAAAGAACTGTGTTAAAGACAAGCAAGTGCCTTGTTATCTGTTAAGAAAAAAAAAGTTGTTAAAGACAAGAAGTGTCTTGTTACTGTTGAGAAATAGAACGGTTTTAAAGACAAGCAAGTAACTTGTTACAGTACCTGTTATTCATTTATCAGTTAGGACTTTCTGATCAGTTATACCAACAATTATGGAAACCTATATTCTCATATTGTTTTTGCAGGAATTTAAAGTAAGATGTTTTTTTTTGCTTATTACTCACTATAAATACTAGTTTAATTGACAATATGCATGGTATCGGGACATTTCCTACCTTATATTGCGTTATCTAACTTGGTATATGAAAATCAAAAATAAAGACTGGTGAATGTATTGATTACAAAAAAGTAAATTGCATTTAAACATTCAGATGTCACTGTTAAACAAAGTGTCCTCTCCATAACATACAATGTATATCAACGAGTCACTCTTTGAGAGTTTGGATTATAGAAAAAATAAATAATAAGACTTGTATATAAAAACTGGTGTATCAATAGACAATATCAGTATTGTTTTTATTGTAAAATACTGTTTAAATAACATGAAACAATGTATGAATAACAAAACTTTCACGCCATATATTCTGAGATAAAGTTGGAGTTGTAATGATGGTGAATAATTTGAAGTTTATCCTCTCCAATATATGTCACTTGGCTCATATAATGTTCCAATAATCTATTGCCATGTTCTTACAGAAATGTTAGAAATGAATGATGCATAGCAATTTACATATCAACTAATATAATAAGAGTTCATATTGCTAAGATTTGTTGTTAAACAAATGTCCTCTCCAAAACACGTCAATGAATTAAGTTTGGAAGCTCATATTTGATTAAAACTTGCATTCACTTGTTTTTTTTACACAGCATCAAATAATTTAGACATAAATGCAACACTGTATACCAAATTTGAAGTCTATATAAGAAGAAGGACAAGAAATTCTCATGTCATTAAATAAATTCAACCTCCCCATAATTCAGTTTCCTATAAAATACACTAATTTTATGACAAAATATGCCTTAAGTGAATAGGAAATAAGTGCATCAACATCTGATAAGTATAAAAAGGCATATAAAAGTACAGAAAACTATGTGTATACCATTTGCAGGTATAATAAAGCTGATGTGTTCTTTGTTAAACAAAATGTCCTCTCCAAACGCCTATTTTTGTTACTGTATTTCAATCGAATATTTCTATATGTAAACATGGACTTGACGCTCTATAATTTTACACATTTCTGACATATACCCCAAACTTTCAGAATCTGTGCATCTTTTGCTCTAACAACAATTTTCATTTTTGACCCCCAGTGAGAAAAAAAGTGTACACTTAACGTGAAATGACCCAGTTACCCTTGGTAACATCGCGGTCAGGCTCCGGTTTGGCATTTTTTTGGCGTGTTTGGATGACAGTGTAAATGCCCCTAATCTTGATCTAAGGAGACATGAACGAATGATTATCGTCATTAAGATTGGCATTTTCAGTTTTGTTGTCATTTTGTGATCTATTTTTTTTCAATGATACCCAGGGAAAATCTCCCAGGATCCAAGTCCATTGTGACCCTAATAGGGGAGAGAGGATGCGGGAAGACATCTTTGGTTGCCAATTGGGTCAAGCAGTTCCAAGCATCGCACCCAGACGTCAAGGTCCTGGCCCACTACGTTGGCTCCAGCGCCTTGAGTACTGACATCTGTAGCTTCCTCCGGAGAGTGACCTTTGAACTTAGAGGAGAGTTTGGAGGTATGTTTGTAAGGTGTCTTGCCTAGTAGATGAACTCATTCTTAGCCCTGTGATCATGACCCTTGACCTCTTGTCCTTTAGAGATCTCATAAATGTTTCAATGTTTATGCAGACAGGTAGCAAACATAAACAATAACAATCTTGAGAGAGAGGAATTGATATACCTTAATTTTCTTCTTGGTAGTGGACCGCAATAAGTACACAAAAGTTATATTACTTAGACAAAAGGTGCACTTGAAGGGGTATATATTTCTTGAATTTAAATAGAATATAACTTTGCATTGCAGCACAGTGCACATCTGTTAAAAACAGTGTTCTGCCACTAGCTGTAAAATGCTGGCTAGTGCACTTTTGTTTTAATACTAGAATTTATTACCCACAAAAATATTATCAGGCAAAACTTGCATGAAGCTCCAACAATCGTAGCAAATGCATCAGGAAATGGAAGAGTTCTATGTCCTATTTCTAACAAGTTTGTCCAGTATATATATCAGGGAATAATTTTCCTGGTATCGCATCGCAATTTGCTATGCATTTTTGCAAGACTGCTATACAAAATATCTTTTGTGTAGCAGTTTTCTTCCATAGAAATGTACAGAATTTCATTTGAAATATTTATCCATGAGCTGAAATTGCTAATCAAAAAATTTGAGGAAAATTATTCCCTGAATATAGCATGGCTGTTTACAGGAAGCAGGCTGCCACTCTGGAAGTAATCATTGTAAGGATAATCGGTTTCTGATGCTAATGATGTATTTGGGCTATGGAAAGTCTGTTAACCTTTGCTTCTGGAAATATCTGTCTAATGGCAGAGAAATGCCTTCTGTGACAAATTGAATCAAGAAATGTCTGGGGGGAAAATGCTATGATTTCTCTTTTAATTACTGCCAAATGAAAAGACAACCTACAAAAAGAAGAAGAAAAAAGGTTCTAATATTTCCCAAAGCACTATTACTGGGGTCATGTGGCCCTTTCTGGCTGTGTTTGTTAACAAAGTGAAATAAAGGAGCCATAATTATTGTTCATCTCTTACAATACACTAAAAGGTGACTGCTTTGCATTAAACTATCTACTATGTCTGTTAAGGCAATTTGGATTAGATATTTGCTAAATCCATTCATTTAAAACATGTTGATCAGTACTTTTAAACTGAAGTTCACGTTCTCTTCAAATATAACTTCCCTTGCTGTTTCAGGTGACAGTCCAGCCGAGAGTAATGGTGATTCTGAGGAGCTGTCTAACTTTCATCGCATCTGTGAGGCGTTTGTAGCAGCCGTCGCTATGGGTCCTTGTGTGTTGGTCCTGGATGCTGTGGATGAGCTCGGCAGCACGATGGGAATGGGGGTCCATCAGGTAACTATGGCTACGACCTAATGTGACCTTCATCAATTGAACATTGTGAAATCTGTTCTTATACAGTGTATTCTGAACTCCATTGTTCGTTTGTTCAACCATTGTGCTCAGTTGATTGCAAGCTGAGTTACATTGAAAAGAATTATGGGAGGAGAGAGTGATTCAGCTGTGGGAAGCTCCAACAGAGTTCTGAAAGAATATAGAGAACAAACAAAGGAAATGCTGTTTGGGCATTCCTTTTTTCCTGTAGAATATCTAAAAAGAGAACCTGTAAGCACAAACGCAATTTTTTTTTAAATTGGATATTGAGAACTATTAAATCTTGTCTGTGGGCAACCCAAAGGTTGCTTATCTGATAACAAGAAACCTATGACCTTTTGATGTTGATGTTTTACTTCCAGGTCAAAGAAATGAAATGGCTGCCTGCTGTCCTCCCACCCCATTGCAAGATCATCATCAGCAGTGTCCGCTCCGACCTCACGTACAAGTCGCTGATGAACAGACGTGACTGCGAGACTCTCTCCGTCCCTCTCTTTGAGAGCACCGCCGACAAGGGTGCGGTCATCGAGCGCCATCTTGCCATGCATTGCAAATGCCTGGATGCTAGCCACCTCCGTACGATCGTCAACTGTAAGCTCAGCTCGCGACCTCTCTTCCTCACGGTGCTGGCAAACGAGCTGCGGGTATGTGGGACGTTTGACAACCTTCCAGATCTACTGAAGCGATATGTCAAGGCTCCCTCGTTCAGGGACCTGTGGAAGTCCATTATATCTCGCTGGACCAAGGAATATGGGTGGAGTACAGAGGGAAGGCTCTCTGCTTCCATGTCTAATTTCGGACAGATCGATCGTAAGAACAACATTTTTTTATTTTTTTTTATCAATGCTCTTTTCGCTTTATGAAAAATGTTTTGTGATATGTACAAATATTTAGCATAAGAATTGTTAGGGAAGGTTAAAATAGCTGTCCTGTGATATTTGTGGAATGTTCCAATTAAAAACTCTTTCCTGATCTAGCAAACTGTTTCCTTTGCTCTTTAAAAGCAGTAGAAAGGCTGTATCGGTGTAGTACATATTGTCAATACATACCATATGATAGCTAGAGGTACAAGATATTTTTTTAACCTTTGCACAGTAGAAGGAAAAAATATATTTATTTGGTATATAGTTTTTTACTCTTAGATTACAGGGAAGATAATCTTTCCTTTGCATTATCTAATTCTTGCTGTATATACTTGTACAATGTAATTAGTAGACTGATTAGCATAATTAGTGATGAAATTAAGAAAGAGAATAAAGAAAGAGTCTTAAAAGAGTGACATAAGGGAAAAAAAATCATTTTACCGCTATGAGAATGTGTTAGATTTGAGATTGGCCTCTAAATGACTCACATCCATCGCGTATGATACAGCTTTCACTGGATGGGTAGCAGAGACTCTTCGCCTCCTGGCGTGCTCTCGTCACGGACTCAGCGAGACGGACATCCTCTCCCTCCTGAAGCACATGGGATACAAAGGTCAATCAGGGGTCACCAGCTTTGACTTTGCCCTCTTCAGGTCGGCCGCCTTTGATGCTCTGGTGGAGCGGCCCGGAGGACTCTTCGGGTTCTTCCATCAAGACCTGAGGGATGCGGTCCTCAATTCTCTGCTCGGTAAGTGATTAAAGAGAAGGTTGAGTTCTGGAAAGAGGTGAAAAATAATTTGTGATTGTTATCATTGTATTTTGCAAGTGTGGAAGAACATCAGATAAAAAATATTCCCTGAAAAGTATGGCTCTTCAAATGCCTTAATATTCTAAATAATTATGTAACATCATACAAATCGGGACATATTTTTATGTCACATGTTTGTGTAGTCCCATGTACATCTTTCTGTGTACTGTGCTTGTAACTTTACCGAGACTGGGCCAAATTTGTTATCATTTTGATGATTCCAGAACCTTGCAGTACACACCAATACTTATATGCTAGATGATCAACCTTTTCTGATCAAATCTTTAAGTTGGTTCTCTTGTCCTTGTTGTACGGCGATGTTTGAATACAGCCTCTTGCAGACATTAAATGTTGCCTATGTCTGCAAAATTGCACTTGAGATAATGTGTGTCAAAAATCTTAGAAGTCATAGGTTCCATATTTTTGTCGTGAAATTGAACAACTTCTATTGTTTTCCTACGGACGATGTGTATTGAATACAATTTGAAATGTAATGGCTACTTTCATTGCATGAAAAACTTGTGTCCATTGCTTATACTCTAGGATGAATCTGTATGTTGTCTTTACCTCTGTATACCATTGCCCTTATCACGACTTATCACGATCCTAGGCCTGCAAAATGCATACCTGTAAGGCCCCCCCCCCTCTTTTTGTATACATTCAATGACATTGGTATACATTCTCCTGAATATATATTTTTTGAAAGACACTCCCTGCGTTAAATATTTATCTCAACAGCATTAATAATAATAATAATAATAATAATATTTAGCTTTTATATAGCGCTTAATACAAATGTCTCTAAGCGCTTTACAAATATACCATTACCCCGGTCATTGGATTCAGTGCTTGCCCGCACACACTGTGTGCACAATCTCCACTCCCTGGGGAGCATTCCAGCCAGGCGTTACTTCACGCTCAAAACTGTTTGACCAACAATGACGGTTGCATCCTACCGGGTACCCATTTAACACCTGGGTGGAGAGTAGCAAGTGCAGGTGAATATCTTGCCGAAGGATATTAGTGTCGTGTCAGGATTCGAACCCTCGACCTTCGCATCCCCAGTCAAACGCCTTAAACCACTCGACCACGACACTCCCAACTTACTGTATTATTCTTTCCAACCAGGTGTCATCTCAGGACTGACAAATGACCAGACCTCGTCTTCAGAGGTCTGGTTTCTTGCCTCAGATATTGAATGGTCAGATATTTATCTCGATCAAAATTAACAGCTTACTGTCACATTCTTTCCAACCAGGTGTCATCCCAGGACTGACCAATGACCAGACCTCGTCATCAGGGGTCGGTTTCTTGCCTCAGATGTTGAACGGTCAGATGCAGCAGTGCCATGAGCACCTAGCGGACTACTTCCTTCACCAACCCTCCTCCAGAAGAAGAGTGGAGGAGCTACCCTACCATCTAGACCGATGCGGAGATGTCAGCGGGCTCAACAAAGTCGTCACCAATCCTGAGTAAGTAATCATTCGTTCGTTCGTGTCTCCTTAGTTCAAGATAGTTATGTAAAGTTCCTTAATTAAGTTAAATTAAATTAAGTTCTTCCATCGCCCAATTGCTGCGATGGCGGTCTTATTAACAAGGGCCAGGTCTTCATCTGTGCAAACCGTTCTGCCTCACTGCAAGATTTGGTCCATTGTCTGAGTCTCTCTGCAGTCGCAGAGAGTATCTTCTTCATGGGCAATGATAGTCAAAGTCTGGAGTGAGGGGGGTGTAGGCTAGCTAGTCTAGTGGTTGCTGGAGTCTAGCCTATTGCTTTTTAGATCCTGGAACCAGGCGGTCTCGACGTTAAACAGCATCGGATGAGATCCTTTGTGAAAGACAGTCATCCTGCATGACTGACAGATGTTGGTCTCATGGTTTGCTTCTACATGCATGTCAACACATTTGTAGGATCCTTGATAGAGTGGCACAGCACTTTTTTCTCCATGTGCCTCTAATAACCCATGTGTTCATATAGATTGAGTTATTTTGGGGGATTTTTTTCATTATTTTTTTATAGCTTTAAATGTTTTGTGTTAGTAGTGAAGCTCAGGCCAGAGTAATGATTTCCTCCCAAAAGACATAGAAACATTAATTTGTTTATGTACTCCTATGTCAAAATCTGATTATCATACATTTGAATCTATACATCAGGGCCCTGTCTTACAAAGAGTTGCGCAAGTCCTCCAATCAATCGCAAGTTTGCAGTCTCCTATCTCTTATGTACATACTTGCGATTGATATCAATCGCAAATAAGTTGCAATCTCTTTGTAATACGGGGCCCTGATATGTCATTATCTATGTGATCTACATTGTCTCTCTTTACCAGGATAGATACGTTCATGTTTAAAAGGAAGAATCACCTTGAGTGCTTTAGCACAGTTCATTGAAACCCTGATGAACTTTGGCTTGTTAATACTCAGCACTCTGTGTTCCCTACAAAGTGGATAAATCCAACGATGATTACCGTTTTTGTCATTATCTATGTGATCTACGTTGTCTCTCTTCACCCGGAGAGCGCATAGTGGATCGTCATCGATGATTATTATTATTATTATTATCCTGCAGTACATTCCTGGCCATGCAGGCCGACACCTCCCAGAACATCGCCCTGAAGCTTGATCTCCTCCGCTACTGCAATCGTCTCTCGAAGGAGAACTTCAGCATCACCACCTCGCTCACCAAGATGGTTTCCCAAGCCGTCAGCAAGGAGGACAACCCCAACCAGGTGAAGAGTGCCTCCAAGGTGTCCTTTGCTGATGACGTGGGTGAGATGGTGATGAGATCGGCTACCAGGATGGACTGGGGGCTGCCTGGGTTCAAGAAGAAGCTTGTGAAGAAGAATGACAGCATCGGTGTGGAGAGTGGTAGGTTCCCATGGTTTCTCACATCATAAACTTGAGGGGTCAGTGACACAAAGACGTAACTCAATTTGGGCCATTTTGAGAAAAAGTGGCTTATGTGTCACTGAGCACTTGGGCCTTAAGGAGTTAAGTCTACCGGTATGTTTCACTAGCCATTGACTTCAATGGGGTGTTGGGTGGAGTTGAGTCTTTGTGTTTCCTGGAAAGCCCACATTTTTCTTAACATTTTGATATCAAATACTCATTTTGGCAAAGTATGGAGTTACGTCTTTGTGTCACTGAACTCTCAAACTGTGCTTGGACCGTATGAGATGAAAAGCACTTGTCTGTATTCAATTGCATTACAGTATGGTGATGAACATTTTATAAAGTTATGCAACTTTCATTATGAACTTCAAAATTTGTTTCTTTCTCTATGGCATATTGTTTCTTCTTAATATTAAGTAGCAAAAATGTAATGGTAGATGGACAAAGGAAAACATGAAGATATCTTTACTGGAAAGCAATATCGTGGAAATATGTCATGTTGGTGTGTTTTTTGCATCATGACATGTTAAAGTCTTTTGTTGTAATCCTTCATAAAATACGACCTTTTCTTTAAGATTAGTTGATAACCTATGTAATCATTACATTGATGTTGGTTGATTTATTTTGATTGTCATATATTTCTTTCCATCTGATTCTCTTGTTCAGTCAACTTTAGCAGCCAGCTCTCCAATCCTGCGATAGATCTGACAGGTGGAGGGAAGCGAGCTGGTCCTTCTAGCATCTCCTTTGGGTCCAGAGGCCATCCTAGTACCTTCAGTGACTTTGAAAGCATAGGAAGCAGGAACACTGTAGAAAAATCTACGCTCGAGAGTGGGGGTGAGGAGGGGTATATCCCAGGGGCGGATCTGACCTTGAGTCGAGCCACAGGGACTGACCTTGATAGCATCGCTGGTGGGGATGAGGCTGGACCATCACCACCACCACCACCACCACCACCACCACCACCCCTTCCTCCTCTTTCACTCGGTGCGTTCAGTGGCATGGATGGTGGCAGCGGTGGGATCGATAGCAGGATAAGTGGCGTTGAAAGCAGGAGAAGTGGGTTGGAGAGCGGGAGAAGCGAGATGAGCATGGGTGGACAGTCTCGTCCGGACAGTCGGGTCGAGGAAGTGATCGTCAAAGAAGAATTCACAGCATTGTCATCAGCTTGCCCTGGAGATATGTCATCTCGTGGAAGCAACTTCAGTGATGCGAGGAGTCAGAAAGGAAGCATATTGGATGAATCGGAGACGGCGATGAGTGATGGGAGAGGAGAGAGCCGAGTGGGAAGCAGCATCCCGGAGGGTTCTGAGCTCTCAAGGAGCCTAGCTAGCTTTGCTCCTGGAGAACAAGATATGCTGGATGACTTGGTTAACTCCCTCGGAGATGCTTTTGAAATATCAAGCGACAAAGAGGAGACTCAAGACGAGGAAATGATAGATTTTGACAAGGAAGTAGATGAGGAAAGTGAGACGGAGGGAGAAGTGCTGGATGAAAACAGGATACGGTGTAAAAGTGCACTTCTCGCGATGCATGTTGGGAAGTTTCTAGCTGAGAAATCTGCGTTTGATCAATCTGAAGAGATGTTGATGCTGGCTTATGACAGGATTATAGATGTAAGTTAAAGCGGGACTGCATTACTTGTAGCTACTTGCGCCCTCTATATAGTAAACAATGCCTAAGTGGTAACCATTGGTCCCCCATGATCCCCTTTTTCTTATGTTAAATGAGAGCTGATTTGATAAGATAACCTCCTGTCAGTGACCTTGCAGGGAGGTCTAATTCCTCCTGGCCAAACTAGCGTTAAATGGAAGTCCACTCTTGACTTGGTTCTCATTCAAAAACCTGAACTACTGATCTATAAAAAAAAATCTTTTGACTTATCACTGAGGTGCCATTCTTTAATGATAGTTCACTGCCTATGTGACCACTTTGTAACACACATAATTTAAGATTCTTTTTTTTAAAGGTGGCCGTCTTTTACTTAAAAATCAATCGCAGCAGAATATTGCTGCTATTTTCCTTCTGTTTTTAAGTAAGAAATATATAAACCTTGATTTATTACAATGCTTTTTAAAAATGTTACTTTGTGCATATTTTTGTTGAAGCAGCATTGAAAAACTACTACAACCTGATGGTTTCAGTAGAATATCTTGTCTTGTCTTATTACACCCCAGAACAATTTGTTTTGTTTGTTGAATTTCTGGGCTGGCTGATGGATACATATTAATACCTTGTTGCTACATTTTCCTGTCTCTTTCTAGATGTTCCCATTGACGTACAAAGAACAGCTGCTGTTTGTCGAGGTACAGGAGAGCATCGGGGATAGACACCTCTTCCAACTGCGTAAGGACGAAGCAAAGCGCTTCTTTGGCAAGGCTCTCAACACGCTGGAGCATATCATAGAAGAAGAGACTTATGACAACATCAAGCCACTCCTGGAAACGAAAGGTAGAAACATCTAAAATTCTTTCACCTTAAAAGAGCTTCTTGGAAAATATTGTCAGTAAAGTTTCAAATGATTAGAATTTTCATACATCAGGCACTGAAGATTGTGCCTGGTGCATTAAAGGCATCGCTTAAAGGCATCATTCACCAATGTTAAATCTGAGATGCACAGTCCTACGTGCGATCAGTGTTAGTGATATGGTGTAATATCAAAATGATCAAGAAGTGCCTCAAAAAGTAAAAATCTTTGAGTGCCTGGTTTTACCATACTTGTTTTCCCCAATAGACTGTAGTGTAATGAAAAGTTGAAAACCGTTAGGAAAACGCAAAATTTGATTTTGATTTCCAATCATAAATATCTTGATAATCAAACAGGCGATCGGCTTAAAAAAGTCATGGGATTCCTGACTGACCTAAAGGTTTACAAATATCATGCAGCAAATGAATTTTTATTCAAAATCTGAGACAAAGTTACCCAATCCCTTTAAATCTATCCTCACCATGGAAGCCTTCTGAGATTACTATACCGGCCCTCATTATTCTTGTGATTATTTTATTATTCTTGTGATTATTTTATTATTCTCGTGATTATTTTGACTCGTTGATATTAAACAGGACGACTGTTGAACAGGATCGGTAGTATGGCTGTCCATGATAAACGGATAGAGGAAGCGGAAGAGATCTTGATGGAGGCCAGTCAATGCATGAGACAAGCAAACAGTGTGGCAGGCATCGCAACAGCACAGTTCAACCTGGGATTCCTCAAGTATGTTCACGATGTCCTCCTATCCCTTTCATGTACAGTCAAACCTGCTTTAGTGACCACCTGTCTACAAAGACCACATTTTGTGTTTCCCTTGGGTGGTCACTATAGACAGGTTTGACTGTTTAAATATTCAGTGAAACAGGTCTATAAAGACCACCCATGGGAGACAAAAAAAGTGGTCCTTATAGGCAGGTGGTCTTTATGTACAGGTTCCTTTAGTAAATGTTTCAATGAGAAACCATTTTCAAGGGAAACAACAAATGTGCTTGTTGTAGACAGGTGTTCTTGTAGACAGGTGGTCACTAAAGCAGGTTTGATTGTATATATATTCAGTGAAATCTGTCTATAAAGACCACCCATGGAAGACAAGAAAAGTGGTATTTATAACTATAGGCGGGTGGTCTTTATGTACAGGTTCCTTTAGTACATGTTTCAATGAGAAACTATTTTCAAGGGAAACAAAAACATGTGGTCTTTGTAGACAGGTGGCCACTAAAGCAGGTTTGACTGTATATGGAGTTTCTGTTTAAGTACTTTTCATCTATTTTGATGACTTATGGTGTTTCATTCTGTGACTAGATGCAGGGAGACAAAGTCTCTTGATATTATGTTGAAACACATTGGAATTGGTTAGAGCATGCTTTAAATGAATCAAATTTTTTTTTTTCTTTCTCAGAATAGATTTTTTACAATTTTTAATTTTCTACTCAACTGAGATTTTGCATTTTCAAACCAAAATTAAATAGTTGTCAGAAGGAAAACAGCAATCATCACTGTCAGACTTTGACTTTGGGTGTGGCCCAACAGATGGAGATAAAGCTATCCTTCTGCAACATATTGATGTACACATGTTCCATAGGGTACTGCGAGTTGCTAGCAACTTTCACACCCTCCCCTCAAAACAAGATGGTTTAGGACACACAATGTACTTCTGTTCATATCTTAGGATAAAAGTGGATGACTATCGGTCAGCCGAGGCGTGCCTTCTGGAGGCTCTGCAGACTAGGGAGAGGTGGTATGGCTCAGCACACCCACTGGTAGCTGAAGTACTCAATGAATTAGCCGGACTACTATGCAAGTACGATAATGAGATCTGGTGAGTGGAGTAGATGCTCAATATTAAAGGCATCGTTTAACAATATTAAATCTGAGATGCATGGCTCTACTTGTTATCAGTGTCTGTGATATGGTGGAATATTGAAGCCCTAAAAAAATTGCGCTTAAAAATGATCAAGAAGTGCCTCAAAAAGTGAAAATCTTTGAGTGACTGGTTTTACCATATTCGTTTCCCCAATAGACTGTAGTGTAAGGAAAACCGTTAGGAAAACGCAGAATTTGATTTTGATTTCCAATCATAAATATCTTGATAATCAGACAGGCGATCCGCTTGTAAAAGTCATGGGGTTTCTGACTGACCTAAAGGTTTATAATTATCATGAGCTAAATCCAGGATTTTGTTTCAGAATCTAAGACAAAGTTACCCAATCCCTTTAATAAGAAGAATGATAGAGGGAAGGCTCGTTGTGGATATGTAAAGTCAATGCTTCTGGAAAGACCACTCTTCCCTGGGGAGTGTTTCACAAAGACTAAGATCGACTTTAAGTTGGACTTAACTATGGCAGGCCGTTCATGCCACTGTTTTCTCTCACAATTTACTGGCATTGGTCTCTCAATGGGCGTACAAATCATGGTCACAAATCTACAGAATTTAATTTTTTTATAGCTCATTATGGAAGGAAAAAATATTATCTTATGATCAAAATGGTGAGAGCGACCAGTGGCATGAATGGCCTGCCATAGTTAGTCCAACTAAAAGTTGATCTTAGTGTTTGTGAAACACTCCCCTTGGTCTCTTTGGTTAGGAGGTCTTGGTATAGCCCACACAAGATGTTAAAGTTACCTCACAAACCTATTGTCGTAGGAAACGAACGGAAAATGCAGTATGTATACCCAACCAAGTTTGTTTAAACATTCTACAATGTGCATTGTAAACAATGCCATTCATATACCAAATGAGATGATTTTCATTCACTGAGAATTGCTCAAAGAAAGTTTAAAAAGCTGTCTTTTCATGATAGGTGGTCACCGAGCCAATTTCCTCTACATTATGACTGTATCATTGACTGTATCATTAAGTGTATTGTACTCGAACAGCAAAGAAGTACATGTACTGTATTACTGAGCATTTATCGGTCTACTATAAGTCATACTTCCCAATCAGAATTCTCTTCTTTCAGTTATATCATAACTGATGTATCGTAAATATTTATTTATTTATACAGCTATGACAGAATGAAGGCAGAAGCATATTACAGGAGAGCTTTGAAGATTCGTCAAGAGGCCCTTGGGAAGGATCATCTTCTTGTAGCAACCACTCTGTTTCATTTAGGTGAGAAGAACGTGTCTTATCAGATTTTGAGAGCCTTAATTTATGTGATTACAAGTTATGAAATGTCTTGCATTTTTTTAATAATAATAATAATAATAATAACAACATTTATAATGCGCACATATCCACCCCGAGAGATGCTTAAGGCGACTTACAAGGTAAGTACATTAAACTTAAGAGAACGAACATAATTTAACGTTATTAAATATAATTCAACAACGTTAATTACATCAGATTGTGAAATACACTACGTCTCAACTAAGGAATTCAGACATTAGATAGGTTTTCAATTTTTTTAAAAATCTAATGGTAGTAATTTTTAAAGGTAAAGACCAGTAGTGGTAAAATTGCGGTTCAAGGGTTTTGGGTGCAAAATATCCATTCAATATTGTTTAAATATTGCCTCAAGAGGTTTAGATGGCAACCTCAATTCGCAAAAAAACAGAAATATATGCCCAAATGTTCAATGTTGCAGTGCCTTCGCGATATAATTCCAGGTCGGAACAATATGATATATATATCAATTAGTAGGCAGTTTCCCGGCAAAATTTGTATCATCACGTATTAGTCAAAACATATTCTTTCACATGATTCGTAATAAGAGCTTCCATTTCATTTTTTTGAGAGGGGGGCGTTTCCAAAACTGGTCTATACCTTTAAGGGTATCTTGATTTGAAAAATCTGTTATAAGCTAAAGAGGCTGATACTGATCATTGGAATTCCTTTCTTCGTTTGTAGGGAGACTACTGAAGAATGATGGGAGTTTCCAGAGCAAGAAGGAAGCCATGGAGCTGATGAGCAGAGCACTTGATATCCGCACCACCAAATTTGGAGCTCACCACAAACTCACCCACGCCATCCGCAACACTGTCAAGGGTCTGCGGAAGGAGCTGGATAGAGGAGACTATGACCGCGCTCCAGTCAAGCCTCCGGATAAGAGAACAAAGGGTAATCCCAGGAGCAACCTCAGCTGGAGGGAGCAAGATCTGCTAAGTGCTGGAGGGAGGAGTGGCTCACCAAGCCGCAGGGGTTCCAGCTTCAGCGGACGCAACAGCCCAAGAAGCATCGACAGGAGTCCATCCCCACGGCCGGGTAGTCGGTACGGGGGAAGTGTCAGGCATGGGAGTGTGCAGTACAGCACGGGAGGGAGAGGAGATGGACAAGGTATCCGGAGAGATAGAGCTCAGAGCTGTCAACATCTGAAATACAACGGAAGCTCTCGTTCAGCTTCACCTCAAAATCAAACTAGATCCTCAACAAACAGGACAGCGCATTCGGCTGCACCCGGAACTCATCAGAAAGACTATAGACCGTCAAGTTCATCTTCATCGTCATCCTCCTCTTCCAACAAGGAACCTACCTTGAAAGCCAAGTACCTGTACAGTGGTCCCCCTGATACCAGAGAGGACGGTGTGTCCTTTCAAGAGGGCCACACTGTACTCGGGAGCAGCGAAATGGGTGATGAAACAAGTAACAATGGCAGCAGAGAGAAGAGCAATCAAAGACAAGTGAATGGACGTTCTTACTCGTCTGTCAGTAGCTCTACATGGACCAGAGTGGGACCTAAGAGTTCAGTCAGTGAAATGTCCAGCGGCAGTCACAGACGCGACGTTCCATCTGCGTATGACAGTAACATCCAAGGACCAAACAGTCATATCGTTTCACTTCTTGGGGAACCGTCGGGTCCTCGTTCAAACACTGTGGAGCCCCTGCATGATGCTGCGTGGTATCATGGGAAGGGTAGGTACCCCAAGGACCAATCAGACTTCTATCCGCCTCGAAGACAACAGCAACGGCCGAACAGCCACAAACTGCCACTGCTCAATCCTACCAGCCAGATTAGAAAATAATTATGAAAAAAAAAAAAAATCAGGATTTACACGAAAATAGTAAAGCAACTTGGTGCTTTGTAGTTTGCCACATTTGATTTGTGAAAGATTAAACAGGGGGGCGTTTCACAAAACTTGTCATTAGTGACAAATGACAGTTTTTGTTATAAGCTACTGAAATCCTTGCTTCTGATTGGTTATCAGCAAATTTGTCATTGATTTTTGTTATTTGTCATTGAAAAAAGGCTTTTTGAAACGCCCCCCAGATGTGATTGTATACTGAAGGGATTGTACATTATTTTGAACTTTGTTATGCCAAAATTAGTTTGGAATGAAAGATAATATGAATATGAAGGATATACATTAGTATTTATTTTACAAGCAATTATATTGCTTCATCTAGAAAACTATTCCTAGGCACAGTATTGTTTTATCCGGACTGTAGCTGACCGAGGAAATATCAAGAAAGGACTTTGCAGAGCCCTTACCCTTTCCAGCCTTGTTATGATTTGTCTTGCCCTAATTAATTTGAAAGCCATTCCCTTTGATGCTGGAAAGTGAAACCAAAGTGTCATTCATGTATAGCATTTAAAACTTTGAAATAGTATTTTGGAAAGAAGAGATGCTCCATAAGGAAACAAATCATATGCTTTTGGTGTCGGAGAAAAATTAAAACAAAAATTGGGTCTGTATAACTCCCGCCATATTCTACATAAATTTTAACAATGTCAAGCAGCTGAAAATAATGAAGTGTCTTTTGATATAATTGATAACAAGTTCTGTATTACATAAATTTATGTCTCTGTTTTGCTTTGTTACAAAGAGAAAGCAATCAGTTCTCAGGAATTTATGTGAAACTTTAGTTGCCATCATAATCAAGGAATTTTTATATCAGAAATATGGATTTCTATGAAATATCTTTGTTTTGTGGAAGATGTTTTTTTTTAATTGTAGAATTGAAATGCTGGATCAAATATATGAAATTCAGGTATGAATATGTAAAAAGTTTATATGATATTTTCTAAAAAATCAAGCTATATACACATTTACTGTATATAGATGATCAAGCAAAATTGCCAAAATGCAAGATTTCTATGCACATTATTTTTGTACACTTTTTATAAACACTGTGTTAATTTGTTCACGTGATTGCAGTGTGTTTGTCTGAAATAGGAGAGTAAGTATAGTTTTAATATATTTAAGCTGTGTGAATATACTAACCATGGTAGTCTCTAATTAGATTATGCTGCTAAATTATACCAAGAACAGAACAAAGTGCCGAATATTACAATACAAATCAGGGTGTCTGTTACAGACATGGGTAAACTAACCACCAGTTGAAGGTAATCATGAGTTCTGGCAATGAAACTATACTTTATGAGAATCAGATAAAGATTTACGATTGTTGATTATGCAGTAAATGGTGTGTTTAGACCAGCATAATGTTAACAAACTTATTCCCCCCCTCAAAAAAAATTTATAAATCTCATCACATTCTTAGAATTCTGTCTTAGGGTGACTATCACCTTCACTTCATTGAGCCCTTATTGTTCATTACTGAAATCAAATTTGTCTCTTTAAATAGACTTTCATTGAAAATCACAAATGGCTAATAATCTATTAGAACACAAGAAGCTTCCAGATGACAATCATATAAGTTTAAAGTCAACTGCGTATCGGACAATAAAAAATAAACACAAATAAAAGCACCTCTCATGACCTGGAGAACACGAGCGCTTCACCAGACAATTTAATGTTGTGATCTTTTAGATACCTTGTTGACCATACATTGCAAGACAAACGAATGTCACTAGCGATATTATTTTCGATACAATTTAATGTTGTTTTGATGACGTCACATCACTGCATAAGCAGACAAAGTCCTATATTTACTAATATAACATATTTTCAGTGAAATTGTGTCTCAATTATAAGAGTCTGATTGACTTTAAACATGAATTTCACACTATTTTAAATTTTAATTTGGTGTCTTGAGTAACATCAAAAATCTTGGCAGTGTTCGGGAAAGCTATTCAAGTGCGAAAATGGGGACGTTGTTTACCATTTTGACATTGATAATCGTTACTTTTAATATTTCAAAGTGGGGAATTTTGATAACCTTGTTCGATCTTTCCTGTTTGCAATGAAAAAAATTAAATCAATATTCAAAATCAATGAAAGTCTACTTCATTTTAGTAGTCTGAAATATCTTTTGTTATTGTGGCAAATTTTGTTAAAATTGATGACAATAATTTCATTTTCAAAAATCATTATCAGAACTCATGAATACAACAATCACTAATCTTAGATTTATATGCACTATGAATATGACAGACAATGAAAGCGGACAAAATATACAGTTCCTTAGGTAGACAAAGGAACATCCCTTCACTGCTATTATGTAAAAATGTGTAGAACAGGTGTCACATGCATATTCACCTGTTCTACACATTTTACATAATAGCAGTCAAGGGATGTTCCTTTGTCTACCTGAGGAACTGTATATTTTGTCCGCTTTCATTGTCTGTCATGTTTATAGTGATGTGTGACCATGAATTCAATACCTCATGATATTAAAACCAAGAGAACTACTATAATGATATAGTTGAAATATATTGATTTATTGACTTACCATAAATAGGGTTATCGATTTTATAATAAACTGAATTTACAATTTTGCCAGTCATAAAAGTTGGTTCAATAACCATCTAGCTCAAAGTTAACATGGTTTAATTTAATTTATTAGTAGTTTTTGGACATATCAAGAAATTAGCTATCTCTCAAAATGTGTACTGATTACTTTTTGTTTCTTCTACCACGTCCTTGGTCTTTCTGAAATCATGTGTATAACTATATTGTATGTTCAATTGTTTGTATTGTGAGACAATGCCTGACATCTGGTGAATACATTGTACGTCATTTAATTGTGTTTGACAATCCAGTCATAAAATCTGATTCTTTTTGCATTCCTGTACATTCATTGTAGACTGTACCGGTATATGAATTATATGATATCTGTGGTACAAATATCACTTATGAATTTCCCACATCGAAAAATAAGATATCGTTTTGGTCCATTTTTACATTTGTATACTTCTTCAGAACTAAACCACTCTACTTGCATGCATATTTTCTGCTGCCCATCGATAATCTTTTTTTACATTTGATATCTTACAAATGTTACTTATTCTGTGTATTTCAATGTATCAGGAATATACTGTAAACTTCTATGTAAGTGTTTTTATATGGTACCCCACTACCCTTAGTGACCATGCACTGTTGAAACCGGTGAACTTTTTATGACATTCAAATTTGCCAAGTCATATATTTTACAGCCTCTTGCATTATTCCAGAATTCCAGGGGCAAGGATTTGATACTCTGACAATATTAGATTTATTATAATTCACTGTCACATATCTTGTCCGTGTGTGCGTGAGAGAGGGAGAGGGAGAGAGAGAGAGAGAGAGAGAGAGAAAGAGAAATATTCTCAGAGAGGGTTCCATTAAAAGATTATAGCATAGAGTTGGATGCTTTAATTTCTGCATAACTAATTGGATTATCAGTGGGGGGATTTGTTAATCTCCTAACCTCATAACATTGACCTTCATAATTAAATCTCACCTCTACTACCCACCATAGCACCCTTTTCATCCTTCCCAATGTTATTATTTTGTATCGCCATGGTTACATGAGGTATAGACAGATTACCTGAGCCCAAGGTCAAGGCAAAATGGACCTGTCATTTAATTATGATCTATTATTAAAGTCTGCTTCCCTCTCAGATACCCAATCAAATTAATGTATTATTGTGTAACATGGAACTGATGTATTTACGGCAGGATTATGACTAGGGGGAAATACAAGATATATGCTTTTAGATGTGTACAAATTAGATTTGTGTTATCTGATTTTTCATGTAGGTGCCTGTACTTTGAATGAAAAGGTCCACCTGCATAGTATTGGAAGTCACACAACCTTTTTGGAGATTGCATTCCAAAATGTATTTATTGTGTAGCATATGGCATGACAATTAGGAAAAACAGTAATTTATGTATACTTAGCAGTTTTTTACTTATAGTACATATTTCAAAAGACAGAGAATTAAGCCCATCATGAAAAATTGACATGAGTAGAAACTATCAAATCAATGAAATAATAAAGATTTTAGAAGAATTAGAGAAGCAGGTAGAAAAAAGTTATGGAAAGTTTATCACTAATAATAATGGTAAATCTCTCATTGGCAATTTTAATATTTCCCTATTATTTGATCATCATTCTGTGATGACAGAATATATTTTGTTCTACATAATTCTAACATTTTGGTTAAATATTCTTGACATGTCTTCCAATTTAAGATATGGTGCGTCTGTTCCATTTTGCAGATTTTATTTTTAAAAAGAACTGCTTTTAGTATTTTGGGCATAATGTAGATTTAAAAAAAGTTAATTCTCCATGTATAACATTACACATACATGACTAAGTTTCCAATAGAAGATTCCCTAAATCTCTCTTCACATTTTGTCTAGTGTTTCTGAAACTTTCACTTATCTGCTTCTCACGTCTTCCTTCTTCCATTAATATAAAAGGTTTTTTTTTAATTAGAGAAGAAATCAATTTCAGCTTACATTCCACGTATTTAAATTTCAATCACCCATTTAAAGATTCTGATATTGGAGATGACTGAATCTAAGTACCTTAATTTCCTGTAAGTTTCATTATGTGTATATAGGTCAAGCATTAGGTTATTAGTGAGTAAATTATGATTATTCTATAGTTAACATCCAAGGGAAATTTAAATGGCAACTGCTTTATGTTTTATACAGCCCAGCTTTTATTTTTTCTAAATATTTGAAATATTTTTATACAGCTATAGTACTCAAGTAAAACTTGAAACAAAATATGCCATTTTGATCAGCAACCAGCCATAATGATGTATGCTGAATTGTAAGTTACTCTGAAATACGAGGAGGAACATATATATAGTTCATTTCTCTCCTGTTTTTTGTCATCAATTGAGAAACATGTGTACAAATACCTGTAATGTATTTTGTTGATCAAAGAAACAAAAAGTTCTCTCTTTTGAGCTGAAAACTATACAAGTTAGGTATAATGCCTTACATTTTATCATTACATTTCATATTCAATGCCTTATTATGCCTATATTCATGTCTCCAAGACCAATTAAGTTACAAAAAAATTATATTATGCCTTCAGATATAAACATTATGATGGAACTAGAATATGATATTTATATACAGGCAGCTGTCAAGTTAGAAACATTATATATAGTTCATTTCTCTCCTGTTTTTGTCTTTACTTAATTGAGAATATGTGTACATGTATGCCTGTAATGTTATATTTGTTGATCAAAGAAACAAAAAGTTCTCTTTTGAACTGAAAACTATACAAGTTAGGTATAATGCCTTACATTTTATCATTACATTTCATATTCAATGCCTTATTATGCCTATGTCTCCAAGACCAATTAAGTTACCAAAAAAAATATATTCTGCCTTCAGATATAAACATATATGATGGAACATGAATATTATATTTATATATACAGGCTGTTTAGTTAACAATATCACTTGACCAGTTGTGATTGAAAAAGGAAATATATGTTAGATTATAGCTGTTAGCAATAGAAATGTAATTGTGCAATACACTATTGCATTCTAGTTTGTGAACCAAATTTGTAAATTGTTCTTCAATTTTGTAATTTTTTGTCCATTCTCTATCTGTCGTTTTTTCTGACAAATAAACAAAATATTATACAATATGAATATAGTCATCTTTCTTATTTGCGTCAGGCCCTTTTTCTGTTTTTACATGAGGATTTATTGACAAATGGTAAACTTAAAAGCATTTGAAAGCTAGGAAAGAACAAGTTGCTAATTAATAACCCAGCCTAATTGACAAAGAAATAACCTTCAGAGAAAGTAATGACAGTAATTCCAATTCTTTGCCAATGATCTTTCTTTTTTACTGCATTTAGGCCTACCGTCTTTGAAATTGTCACAAGCACCTTTTGATTGGAAGCTTGATTTATCTCACTCAATTACATAATTTATATTGTATAGGCCTATATGTGAAGAACAAACGTAGTTGGCAAGCTTATTTACCAATAAATATATACCACATTGTAATAAAATTCAATCAAATTGGGTGTTCTTTCTAAGGAAACTCTATTCTGACGAGCGGGAGCACTGGCCGTGGCGGCTATGTTTTTGTCAACTGTAAAAAGTCTCCTTAGATCAGATATCTAAAAGAAGCCTCCTTTTCTTCAGTATAGAAGTGTCATTGTAAATTTTAGGAGTAGATTTTCTGAGTCTGAAAAAAAAATTGAGGCATGTTTAAGTCACCTCTCCGGCTTTCCAGCAATTATATGTTCTATCTACCGCTTTCATGGGAAATGGCAGGACGGCCAAGGGGAGTTTGAGAACCTCTGCAGGTTCTTTGAAACTTGTAATCAATCTATTCGTCGAGCGCGCCCTTTTTTTTGCACGTTCAGCTAGCTAGCTAGCCCATGTGTTACACAATCGTCGGCTCGCGCTGCGCTAGCGCGCGCGCTCACATGCCCTATATCATCTCATTGCGGCACATATCGACCAACTCGTAGTCGTACCCGTACTACTCGCCTAGCTAGATCTACTTAGATCATGTAATAATTCAACACTTGTTCACATTTTTAAGACAAAGATTCAAGTTGATTACGCAATCGGATGACGTTTCGCAGTGTACAATAATAGGATATCATAAACATCGACAAATTGGGTTGCCGAACAGGAAAAATGGCGCCTGCCGCCCCAACATCGCGGGCTGTTGTGATGGATCATATTCAATCCAACGATGTGATGATCTTCAGCAAGACATATTGCCCATTCTGTAAAAAGGTTAGTGAATAAATATTCTCGCCATTTTTCTCTGTCTTTTTACATTAACATGCATGTCATGTACCTGTTTAGTACTAGTAGATCGTCAACATGGTCAATAATAAGAGAAAGAGATTATCAAATAAATTAAATCTACATTTTGTAAGTTATTCAGCATGTTCAGTTATCATTTATTTTGTAGTCTTTCCCAACTTCACTTGTTATAAATATTAGCGTAGGCCCTAGGGCCTACATGTGGATGGAGTCTATCCCCAACATGACTGGCTATACGCACTCACGTCCAGAAAAAGCGGCGAAAAGGTTTCTTTTTCAGCTATACGACGGCGTCGATGTTTTCCTTAAAAGGGGTGTTTTTCAAGCACGGATCGCACAAAAACCCTCAAAAAAGGGATACTTTTTCAATTTCAAATCACAGGTTAGGCCTAGCCTAGGCGTAGACCGAAAGCTTCAGTCTCTATAATCGTCGGTTGTTCCACTGAGACTCAAGCGCGTAGCCAGGATTTCATTTTAGGGGGGGCGGTAGTGAGCACGCGGAAGCTTTTGAAAGAAGACGATTCGTTGTACCTTTCTCGACTCGTAATCCTTGTCTGAATTCAGTCCCTCCCCCCTCTTGCGCGAAGCTTTGACGTTTCATTATATTCCTAGAGAAAGGAGATGATTCGTTGTACCTTACCCGACTCTTAATCCCTGTCTGGATTCTGTTCCCCACCCCCCCCCCCCCCCCTCTCGCGCGAAGCTTTGACGTTTCATTAAATTATTAGAGAAAGAAGGCGATTCGTTGTACCTTACCCGACTCTTAATCCCTGTCTGGATTCTGTTCCCCCCCCCCCCCCCCTCTCGCGCGAAGCTTTGACGTTTCATTAAATTATTAGAGAAAGAAGGCGATTCGTTGTACCTTTCCCGACTCTTAATCCTTAATTTGAACTCAGTCTCCCCCCTTCCCGCGCGAAGCGCGGAAGCTTTGACGATTCGTTGTCCGTTGTACGATTCGTTGTACGTTCTCGACTCTTTTTCTTCTCTTTCTTTCTCTTCTCTTTCTTTCTCTTTTTTTTTTTTGGCCGGCGTTTTTTTGGGGGCGACCGCCCCCACCGCCCCCCCCTGGCTACGCGCCTGCTGAGACTACGTCTGGCTCCACTAGACCTCGGTTATACAGACTGAACGACTGCCTATACCACCACACGTTGAAGATATCACGGCTAGATTTTAGCCGTTAGGCCCCTCCCACAAACATGACAAACTTGCCACGGCCGTATTGTTATGCCCCCAAAATCCCCCAAAATTTCATTTTACCTCGTGCATATCCAAATTTCAATTAGGCCTAGGCTATAATACATCGGTTCCACTTACTAACTTGATTGAAATAATCCGTTTAATGGTCCCTTTTAAGGAAATTATGGGTCAAAATCGACATCCATGTTGAAAATCTTGCAAGCCGTGTTAAACTCTCGCTGCCGTCAATCTCATCCCTTCTAGTCTACGCCGAAGGCAAAATGATTATGAAGGAAAAACTGTGCGCCATCTACACGTTCGTAATGGCGTTATCACAGTTTTTCCTTCATAATCATTTTGCCTTCGGCATAGATTTTGGGGGCATAACAATACGGCCGTGGCAAGTTTGTCATGTTTGTGGGAGGGGCCTAACGGCTAAAATCTAGCCGTGATATCTTCAACGTGTGGTGGTATAGGCAGTCGTTCAGTCTGTATAACCGAGGTCTAGTGGAGCCAGACGTAGTCTCAGTGGAACAACCGACGATTATAGAGACTGAAGCTTTCGGTCTAGCCTAGGCGGCGCTTGTTCAGAAGCCTATCCAAAATTTGACCCCTAACTCCGGCGTGGAGAAACCCTACTAGAACATACCAAAAATTAAGTAAATATTATTTAAATGTCCAAATAAAGATCATGAGTTAAAAGTCGTTATGTTTATTAGTGATCTACCTGTTTCGTGTCAATTTTCTTATTATTTTTGGATATTTTATGGATAAACGTTGATATTATTATTAGTAGATCTATACACTTTTTCACGTGAAAACCGCTGCACAATACAAGCTAGTGCATACCGGTGGTGGGTTGCGGGCACGCGCCTGTGTGAAGTTATCTACTTTAATGTCTCAGATCCACATGAATAGTCAATACACACATAACACACACATGCACACACTGAAGACGAAGTGGCTGTAAGCAAGTTTGACAGTAGACTCACGATTTGAATTTTCAACTTATTCTTTCTAACATCAGTAAGTTGAAAAAATTGTATTTTACTGCTATTAAAGTGTCATCAATTTTCACTGAACTAAAGATTTGTAGGTGTTAACACACAGCCAGGATAGTAATACAGCTACAGATGTATGTGTGATTAGAGTCTACAACTGGCTTCACTGACTCTGGAGAGCGTCAAAAGACAAAACAATTAACTCCTCCAATGAGACGGATCTTTTCTGTCTATCGAAAGCAGAAAGTAAGAGTAACAGGATGGTTAAAATTTGAAAAGATGGAACCAATTACATAAATTATGAGAAAGATATTTGGCTTAAAAATATTGATTTGTTAACCCGACTGGCTTGGCTGCCAAAAAAGCATGTGTATACTTGTACAATAGGTAAGCAACCAGCATCAAGATTTTGTTGATCTTGTCAGTTACGATAGTTACGAGAAACGCATAGTTATAGTAGATCGTGAACCTACACTGAAGTCAAAGTGAAAGAAGTACCAAGACGACACAGAGGAGATCATTTGCCTATATATGTTGAACTATTAAACTTGTACCGTTATATTAAGTTGTAATGAAAATTGAAGCCAATGCACTGTATGGGCCCTATATTGTAGCTGACTAGCTGTACTTTCAGTTAGACTCTGCTGGAGACTATGGAATTGTGCCATTCAAATCTCTGCCTGCTATACAGTACCTGTGTTATCACTTTAATAGTGAGCTTCTTATGCCTTGAAAGATTTTGCTTCTAGAGCCGTCAACTATGTTTTGAAGTTGACAGTCGTCTGTCTATCCTTCTTCATTTCTATACTAATATACCGGTATGTATCTTGTGTGAGGAGAAAATAAACCCTAGACTTTGTAGGAGTAATAATGTCAAAGGTCACATGATTAATTTGGACAAAATATAAGATTTGCCTTCTGTTTTGTTACAATATATAATAAAAGGGGAACTTACTTTATTCAAATATGAGAAGATCAAAATTAAAATCAAACATCTTGTGAGGTTGATTCTGGTAGTAATATTGTCAAAGGTCAAATGATTAATTTGAACCAAATGTAGGATTTGACTCCTATGTTGTTGTTGTTGTTGTTTTTGTAATAGAAGGGAAAAATACTTATTCAGATATGAGGTGATCAAAATTTAAATCGAACATCTTGTAAATTTGATTCTGGTACATTTGTAGTAATAATGTCAAAGGTCAAATGATAAATTTGAGGAAAAAAATAGGATTTGACTCCTGTAATGTCCTGTTATTTTGTTAAAATATATAATAGAAGGGGAAATTACTTTATTCAGAATAAGATTCAGATATGAGGTGGTCAAAATTAAAATCAAAAATCTTGTGAGGTTGATTCTGGTAATAATAATGCCAAAGGTCAGATGATTAATTTGAACAAAATGTAGGATGTGACTCCTGTTTTGTTAAAATATATAATAGAAAGGGGAACTTACTTTATTCAAATATGAGAAGATCTTGTGAGGTTGATCCTGATAAAACATACAGTTGTAAATGGGTTTATGACTTTGTTGATTATGCCAGGGTAATTGACAGTCAATGGTCTAATAGGAAATTGTGTAAAATACTGTAATTAATGGAAACAAAATATATGGTTGATTACACAAAAAAGATGAAGGTAAGTTCATCTACAAGCGTGGAATAGCAACTGTGAAATCAGTAAGGCGTGATGTATATTCAGAGGGTTTACCACTCACTGCCCATCTTAGAATACCAGTTGACATTTCAAAGAAAGAGTTATGAAGCACTTATTCTCCTAATCCCTTTTAATACACACGTTTGCTTCCAGCTGCCCAGGCTCACTCTACCTATGACGTAAGCACCAATCTTTGTCCCCACAATGCACTATTGATGCCTGGTCATTCTGGATAATCTGCACAGTCATTGGGTACATTGTGATAAGGGGCGTTTTATTATCTTTTATATCAGGACCTGTCTAATATTGCTTGTATCATTTTTGTGCAGTACAGTGTAGGCTTGTGGCAGATATTAATAAATCGATAGTTTGATCATGTACTGTTTAGTGTTGTAGCTCTAGTAGGTTTAGCAAAATATTGAGGAAAAAATGGATAGGAGTAAAAAGCATTTCAGATCCAAAGTTACATTTAACGATAGCAAAATAAAAGTAACTTCATTACATGACTAACCTTCAAAAGAAGTTAATTTAGGGTGATGATAAATTGATAATTGATTTTGAAAAATTTAAAAATAGTAACTCAAATGGATAAGTTATTGAGTTTAATTACAATTGTTTTTACAAATGTCCTGTCTATTTTCGTAATTCACAAGGTCATACATATTAAAGGTGTGGCAAGAAGAATCGTAAGAAATACATTTAGATGTACATGTTAGTAGGCATAGTTGAAAGTTATTTTCCCTGTTATTCAAATTGAAGGGAATAAATAGAAGTATCCTTGTCAGGAATCTGTGACCTATAAATACGACCATTGACCGATATGACTGATTTCTCTGTAAACCCTCCTGACACTGGTCATTAGTCCTGGATGTAATACTACTCGGTCTTGGATGATGGCCCCCTGGTCAAGTTATCTAAATTCACTGACCAATTGCATGAATTACTCCATGGTTGTTGCCTAGTGGTATTACAGGGACAGGATGTAAGAAGGAGTTTGTCAGCTGTCTGGTTGAACAGCATGAACACTTCCCTGTGTGTGATCAAGATTGTGGGGTAGCTAGTCTCCAAGTCCTGTCGCCTAGCTGGTCTCATTCAAGATGGATGTGATGGATACAAAATATCAAGCAAGCTTTCCCCGTTGAAATCCTTCACTAACGGAATATGAACCTCAACTATGGATCAAATACAAGGCCTAGCCCTATACTACTGCCCTAACCCAACCTCTAACTTTCACCTTACCTTACCTAACCTAATGTAGCATAAAACCCGGAACCTGTGTCTTTGGTTCCAATGTCACCAAGCGGTTTGATCCATAATGTAGAGGCCTATGGAAATCATGGTGATAATAATTTCTTATCATCTTGAACAACCCTAAAAACAAAATATTTAATGTTCACTTTTATTGAGGTCCTTTTTTTTAATTAAGAACAAAAATCTCAGGGGGGGGGGTGGGGTTCTGTCTCAGTAGCTTGACAGAAAAAAGCTTCTTTTGCTTTTGTTTTGTTTTTGTAGAAGAAAAGTAGAAAAGGACAGAGATGTATATTTGTTTATAAAGATTGATAGAGTTCTAAATCTCAGACTTACAAGTAGTATGCAATGGGTTAACATGGACACTTCATTTCATATATTGATAAATCAATAAACCATGTGAAAAGCATGCGTGTTAGCAAGGCATTGTTTCAGTCTGTAAATAACTATTCACTGTTAAGTCATAAAACACAACCTTTGTAAATAAATCCAAAGTGCAAATACTTCTCTTATGAAGTCTTATCAATAACAATGACACTGCATTTTACACTGAATGTTGCAATAATATATCCTTCAGTTCTTCGCCGATGAGAAGTAGAGTGTGCATATCGATGTAAAAGTGATATCAGAAGAAGGTGAAATGATATGTAGAAGACCAAGGGACCCAGGCTGGTTTCGGACGTCATCACACATTTTGTACATCCAGCAAATCTAATTTGGCCCCCCACTCCATGGCTCATTGTGCATGGCGTAAAAACGATAAGAGTGACACTTTCTTCTGTCCTCCCCCGCCGCCTTTAAGTGGGGCATAATTACGCAAAGCAGTCCGACTTTCACTCCATCTATCCCACCTTCTTCTTTTCTCTCTCTCTCTCTCTCTCTTTCTCTATCTCTCTCCCTCTCTCTTTCTCTATCTCTCTCCCTCTCTCTCCCTCTCTATCTCTCTCTCTCCCTTGTAAATGGGCATAATTATGCAAAGCATGCAGTCGCCTTTACTCCATCTATCCAGGGTCTCCCTGCTCTATCCCTCCTTTCCCTTTTCTCTCTCTCTCTCTCTCTCTTCCTTGTAAATTGGCATAATTACGCAAAGCAGTCCGACTATCACTCAATCCATCCCTCCCTCTTCTTTTCTCTCCCTCTCTCTCCTCTCCCTCTCTCTCTCCCCCTCTCTTTCTCTTTTACCATAAATCAGGAGAGCCTTTTACTAAAGCTTGTCTTCAGTAACCGAATTCACAAGGTGTAAAGTAAGGATATAGTTGTACTTTACCCCTTCATTACTATTATATCTTATTTACAAATGACCTTTCTTTTGTATTCTGTTTTTTTCTTTCTTTCTTGTACGTTAAATATGATGAAATGAGGTACAATTTGATAACAGTTACAGTATAACTCTTTCATTATTTCATTATTTTGTTTCGAGGCTTCTGTAATGCATCAGATGAAAGACCTCTCCTTGTAATGATTTTTTTTTTTTTTTTCTGCAAGTCATTCTTCTTACATAATTCTGCCCTATCATGCCTAATGGTTATCTCAAGACCATTTCTTATGTGTACATTTATTGTACATGTACAGTTAGGTCTTCATAAAATGTTGCATTATCAACTACACTCTCAAGTTTCCTTGGGGCTAGGACTTGCAGACTGAGGATCTCTCCTGCAACAGCCCCAGTAGGAATCCAGGTAGCCCCCAAATTTTCTTTAGTACGACTTTTAATCATCAAATATTTTCAGAAGTGGCCTGTGAATATTAAAACAAATCATAAAAACGTCCCTCTATTGTGTAGCAATCTCTTTCTCTCTCTCGCTCTCTCTATCTCTACTTCCCTCTCTCCTTCCCTCCTTCCCTCTATCTTTCCCTCCTTCCCTCTATCTACATGTATCTCTCTCTTCTTCCCTCTATCTATCTCTCTCTTCTTCCCTCTCTCCTTCCCTCTCACCTCACCACTTTCAGCGGCGTAAGATGGAAATGTGATCTCCACCTTAGAATGAATGAAGGTGAGAAATTCCACTTGGCCGAATATGAATCTAATAGTGACGTTTGCGATAGTCAAAGGGGTTGAAAAGATGGCGTGGACCTTGGGAATCTCTCGAAGCTTTGCATGGGCGACTAATGAGGCTAAATAGCAGGGATATATATGCGTAGATGGTGCACTTACAGCCATCTCACCCTCGCTTGTTTAAGATTTGCCTAATGCAGTTTGTTTTGCAAATCCCCTTCTAACCTACTTCTTACTCGCAGGTAAACAGGGAGACCTTGCTTGTGTGATGCTGTTATGATTGCAAATAATATTTCTTGACTTCGTCTTGATAAATTCGATTCTGTGCACTGGTTTGGTGTGTCTGTATGTTGCTTATACCGTATTTGCCGGCGATAAGGCCACACCGCCGCATAGGCCGCACCCCCGATTTTGACATTTAAAAAAAAAAGAAAAAAAAATTGTCAGAGATTGTATTTGAATCTTCCCCTAGAAATGTTGACGTGACCAAAATCACTGCCTTAGACCGCTCGGCCATCCTGCACTGATGCTGTAACATGCAGTTTTCTCTCATGTATATATTGGGCCTCTCTCTTGTGTATTGCGCCATAGTTTTGCTCATGCGATCGAGAGGCTTTAGCTACGGCAAAAACTTAAATCTAGATCTACCAGTAGAGTTTGGTTGGTAAGTTATGAATTTTATGTACGAGATTGGCGAAAACTTTGCCCTTCATTTAAAAAATATAACACAAAATTGTCGGTAAGACATGTTATTCTAGACAGTTATTCTAGAAATGTCCATCACCTTTCATTGTTGTCCCATATGTACAAATTCGTGCTGTGTTTCATGGTTTTGACTTGCAATTTTTTAAATTTTTTTGAAACTCTTTCGCCGCATAGGCCGCACCCCGACTTTTTGATATTTTCTCTTCCAAAAATACTGCAGCCTTTACGCCGGCAAATATGGTAGTCTATTGTTTTGTTCAGGCCCCCTGTGTAATTATGGCAAGAGATTAGCAGTGCTGTGAAGTTCTCTCCTTTAAAGTAGATATTCATTGATTTTAAAAACTAAGTTTATTTTCATTATTGCAAAGTTGAAACTTTGATTCGACAAGGTTATCAAAATTCAATGCTTGGAAACATTCGAAGTAATGATTATTATAAATTACAAAGCGCTTAAATACAGCCCCGGCATAGCACCTGAAGAGCTCTCCGAACGCTGCTGAGATGTGAGATCACAGTATGGACACGATTTGCACAAGCAGACGATGTCACATGACATCTCACACATTTTCCGTGCCTGTTTTTTCGTCTTCTCTTGAGTTCTTTCTCTTTCTTCACTACCGCCAGGCTAAATGTATAATATATTGCCTCACTCTAAACCCAGCGCATGGTTTTATTTTGATGACAAATGCAGCGATACAAAAATAAAGGAATCTGTCGCTTGTAAACAAATAAGACGCCATTGTATATTCAGCTGCACACACCGCGGTATGTTCGGCGGTTCAAGAGGGAACAAATGCTGTCCTCAATATCATTCCGGGGGGTTTTCAATTTGAAAGTCCATATCCTGTGTATTTACAAGCAAAAGATTTTGGTTATCAGAATTGGGTCATATCCCGTTTTGAATGGTTTGACATGCCATTACATTTATATTCACTAAACTCATTATAATTTGACAAATAATAGCTTTGCAATTATGTTCATTCTCTATGGGATGTCGTCTGCTTGGGCAGTATTGGTCCATATAGTGACGTCATTAAAACATCGTTATTTTTCAGGCGAATCTCTAGGTATATCCCAGATGTTATGGAGGTGGTTGTATTGTATTTTTATAAATGACCCGATATGTAGTTGACCTAAAACTTGTACGATGGCCATCTGTTAGCTTACTAGTTTCTAGTGATGCATTAGTTGACATATTTGTGATTTTCTTTGAATTTCACCTTTAAATATTTTTTACTTTAATAGCCAGGATATACATTCTAATGGGTGCCTCTAATGAGAGCTTCAGTCAAGAACATGTTTTAGTAATAAGCCTTGATTTGCCATTTCTGACCGGTATTCTAAATGGAAGTCTGCACATTTGAACATGTTTCATACTTTCATTGCAATTTCCTCTTCACTTTATACAGAGGTTCCACTGTTCCACCATAACTTTTTTCACAGCAGTCTATTGACATTTGTGGGATCTGTCTATTTCCCCTCCCCACAGGGTTGATTTTTTTTTAATTTCGGGGTCCTGGGTTTTTTCGAATTTGGAGGCCCATCTGTACTGGATATCTGTTGATAGTTACGAATGAGCCATTGGTACCATTTCTACAATGTAGCATTTTTCTAACCTTTATCAAAGTCAATAATCACACAATGAGAATTGGCCAATGAAGGGATTAGAGAAGGAGACGATAGGACCTTTTCACCCTGATTTGCTCCATTTCTGCTGCTTTTTAAAATCGTTAACCTTACTTGTCAAGAATGGAACTTGATTAACTTTCACATGGGAATTGAGGCTTGCATGAAACGTTCAGCAAAATGTACAAAATTGTAAGAGAGTGTATGCATTTACTGTTCATGATAGATATCAATGCCACGGCAAGCTAAGTGTAAACTCCATTACTCTAAGTGCAAGAAGAAATGCACAAGTAATTGTGGACCCTGGCTTATTGCTGGGTCAAAAGGCAAGGCCTTATTTGCATGGATACGATGTTTGGAGAAAAAATCGAGATGGCGAGTATGCAGTCCTACCAAGTAGTGTTGGCACTTGGTAGAATTAATTAGCCCACCTTGACGCCTGCTTTTGTAAGCATCAGCTTACCCAACACAATTTGATTACGAGGATTTGTTGTGGCCTGGATAGAGGGGGAGACTAGCCTTTCAGCTTTTATAATTAGACAGCCGATTTTCCCTTGGCATTTCCTACCCAGATTTACATTAGAGTTAGATATGAAGTGCTAAATTGAGTTTCGTGTGAAGCTCAAGGAGCCCTTTGATGTCAAATTCTATCTCGTTCCCTCTTTCTCCACCTTTTTCTCTTCATCTAGTGTCTTTCTCTTTACCTCCTTGTCCGTCTCATCATTCTCTCTTTGCTTTTCTCTCCTATTTTCCTTTCTTAAGTACACCTTTGCTCTTTTTTTTTTTATTCAGTCCAATATCTTTTCCTCTTTCTTGCCTCGTTCCATTTCTCTTTCATATTATTATTCCAACAGGAAGGGATTGTGCTCTTGTGAACTATATGTGACATTCAAAGAATGAATAATGATGATAATAATGCACAGAAATACAGTGTTCATTAAAAAAGATGTTTCTTTTTTATTTCATAAAAGAATCAGATAGTTTGAAAAATTAATATATTACCACTATCAAAATGCATTTAATCTGAGATAGTGATTTTGGTTTTGCATTTACCATTTCCACACCACGTATCTTTACCAGAGCAGATGAATAAGAGATCTACACTTTTTATAGTGATATGCAAGTAAAAGTCCTTTTCTCTATAATCTTTATCTCCCCCTCTTTCTTCATCTTTTTCTTCTTCTCCTCCTCCTCCTCCTCCTTCTCCTCCTCTTCCTCTTCCTCTTTCTCCTTCTTTTTCTCCTTCTTTTTCTCCTTCTTTTTCTCCTTCTTTTTCTCCTTCTTTTTCTCCTTCTTTTTCTCCTTCTTTTTCTCCTTCTTTTTCTCCTTCTCCCCCTCTACCATCATCATCTCCTTCCTTCTCATCCCTGTCCGCGCACTCTCTCTCTCTCTCTCACTCTCATTCTCTGCTTGAAATACTATCTGAATAGAACAGCATTACATGTGTATGTACATGTATATGTAGGTGACAGAGAATTTCTTAATATATTTATTCAACCCAGAAATTAATTCATAGACGTTTCTGAATCCATGCAATGTGTGTGAAGGTCACCATCTATTATGGAAAAGCAACCGTAAGAAACTAAGAATCGATCGAGAGCCAGATTCTTGAGGACTATTCATGTTGCTACATGTACATTTACCGCAAACAAATTTGAAATTTTACAAGTAAAAGAGTCGTAAACAAACAATATAGAACTACGAGTCGGGCTTTGAAAATTGTGAAAAATTGATATTCCATCTAAATTTGGCTTGGTACAACCAGTTGATATAAATTACTGATTAATCTAAATGTAATTGTTTTTCTAAATATGTACAGGTACATTGATAATTTTACCTTGACTTGTGATAAGTGATAATACTCAAGTTCATTATTTAAATGATGTTGTCAACTCGGCACATTCATGAGTGGTGTTTGGCATATGGTCATTTTCACAGTAAAGGGTGTAACTTTTCTCAAACAGGGTCAAAATTTCAAAATATGTTTTCATAATCATTTCTACTAAAATTAGTACTATAACTGTCTAAATTATGGATTTTTTTGGTTCTGGAGCTTAAACTACATGAGAAACCTGGAAAAATAATGAACAACTGTGACAAATATGATAAATTTGAACAAAAACAACATTTTAATTTTATCAACTTAAATGACAACATTTGTTCTCCAAACATAATTCAATTGCAATTTTTCATTTGCTATTCTAATGTACTTAAAGGCTTATAAAGCTTTTTTGGTCAAACTTATTTGGTCTTTAAAAAAATTCAATGTGTTTGTCAAATTCAAGATAAAATATGACTTTGACATTTAATTTTTCAAATTTACCTATCTTCCAAGAGGGGGAGCAAAATACAAATTATTATACAAATACCATTCAGTGAAGGCTAATTACCATGCAAATTCCAAAGAAATCGCATTTCAAATGAGGAAGTTGAAAATTTCTTATGTGTGTGTTTCGGAGGCTTCAGGTTAACAAAATGCCTGTTTCGGAGGCTTCAATCATGTTAACATAAAATGTTGTCCATTACTTAGGTAACATATTAAGAAAAAATCAACTTAAACTGTTAATGATATGTTAAATTACTAATATAACACCTAAAACATTTGTTTACAGAGTAAAAATACTTGTTAATATAAAGTACGGTACATGTATGTTACAAATTATCTTTACTTAATACGATGAGTTTTTTTTCTGTACGCAAACATTGCAAAGTCACTTAATAGAATCCATGAGGATTTCAAATCTGTGCTGATACTCAGGGAAATATATTGTCAAGTATGTAATTTCCAAGGAAATCACTTTTCTCATATCAAAGTTGAAATATTCAGGAAACATATACATGTATAGGATCAGTTCAAAGTAGTGTTTCGGAGGCTTCAAACATGTTAACACACTATATTGTCAACTACAAAGGCAATATACAAAGCGAAATTTAACCTTACTTTTGAAGATTTGATAAAATGTTGAACTGAAAGTAAAGTACTTAAAATAATTGTTCACATAGAAATCATTATGTTAATTCATAGCAATGTATCATTACCCTTCACTTGCGTCTTTGTCATCATTTATTCTTAGTGCAAAGAATTAAATTTCTCCACAGTGGCTTCCACAAACTTGTTTGTTATGTGTTATAACATTTACACAGACATTCATATTTTTGAAACCAATAGCATAGTAAGTATTTACAGGTTTTTGTCCTGGAACACAATTGTGTTCTACTTCTTTAATATTTCAAAGAAATTTATCTGCCAACATGTCCAGTACTCCTTCTTAAAAATTATAAAGGTAAGCTCTGCCGGCTGGGGTAGGGGTCCTGGTTGGTAGAGTCATCTTCTGTATTACATCTTTTTTAGGCTGATGGGCTTCACAGTCCTCTGTAAATTCATACAGACCATTGCTGTTCCGGCGCATGAATTTGACTTTGACATTGTCATCAATCACAGCTTTTAATACCTAGTTGCAAAATAAGAATATATAGCAAATACAAACTTTCATTAAAACACAGAAAAACAGCTTTCAGAATCCATTTCACTTCCTTGAAATATCTCACAGTCCCTTATTTGATTTCATTCACCCTGTTAACTTTGTTCAGTACCACAACATCTGCTCATATATATTTTAGAAAGATCTTTTTGTCTACCGGTATGTATTTCTCAAATAAAGAAAGTTGATCCTGTTAAATGTTTTTTTAATAATCCGAGATCTAACATGGGTAATACTTACGTGAGCCATGAAAACCACCCCATTTGTAGTCCTGCTGCTAGATGAAGGTGCATCAAAATATATGGGCACATAATCGCTCACATTGATCCTGCAATTGGAGAAGAAAATAGGAAATTAGCAGTTTGTACTGCACAGAACAATGTTAATACTGTACATATATCTGAGCTTGGACACTAAAAAACAATCGTTTTGTTTGATTTTAAAAGTACATCTTGAATGTATATTTGCATGTGCATTACATAATAATTTATTATTTATCCATGTGTTGTTTAAGAATTAGTTTAGTAGTAGATATACAGGCACCATCACCAAGGATGCTTAATGTGTAAATTACACAAACCTTTAAGTACTAATTAATGACAGACTGGTTTTTATCTGTTTTGACCATGGATTTGCAGGAATAACCTGTTCAAAATTGTAATTTGTACAAGGATTTCATTCCTTATTCCTTATTCCTTATCCCTTATCCTTATTACTGGTTTACCATTGTGCATAGCCATAGACCTGTTTATGTACACACATGTATATGTGTCTAATTTAAACATTTGGTACTGAGGCAAACCTTAAAGGTCAGGTGACATCCGAATATAAGTTGATTCATGTTTATGTGCAGGGCTGCATACAACTCATAATTTGTTATAAATATATTTCATAGATTTTTAAATATTTTACAATAATTTTCTCAGACCTGCTAAGCTCCACCCTAAATAAATGCTCCAGATTTCATTCATCTATCTGTTAATCATTAGTGAGCTAACAAGAGAAATTGTTATGTAACTTTCTCCAGCTCAGCACATGCTCACAAATACCTCCACGTTACCTTTCTTTTCCTGGTGATGCTACACCACTTCTGACATAGCAACTCATATGTTGGTATTGTATGGTCTATTGTAAACCGGTGATCAGCTCTGGTTAAGCTATTAGCTTGTTAGCTCACTAATGATTTACAGATGATGTCACAAGATGAATGAGATTTGGAGCATTTTTCTAGGCTGCACATCAACAGGAATCAAACTATATTTGGATGTCACCCGACCTTTAAAACCACAAACATTGAGTATGATAAAGGTACATGTACAATGTACAATACAGATCGTAACTAGGCCTCACTATATTTTTAGTGACAAATCTAAACTTCAAAAACTTTCACACATCAGTTCCATTACAATGACCCATTAAAAAAAAAGTACAAGTTAAGTAATTTAAGGACAAAATATACAGTTCTTACCTCTATATTCTTGTGGATAACAGTAAGGAAATGAGTGAACTGTCTGCAGTGTTCATGCCTGTCTGGAAGAGATGCTATCTACATGTAGTATCAGATGTTGCTAGCACATGTTGCTGTAACCTTGTCAATATCTTCATGATCTTCATGGTCTATTGTCGTGGACATGGTCCGCAGTTCGAATCCTGCCGCGGCACTAATGTCCTTTGGCAAGACACTAATCTACATTTGCCACACTCAACCCAGGTGAGGTAAATTGGGTACCTGGCAGGAATTAATTCCTTGAAATGCTTAAGCGCCGTAATGGAAGCCATGCTAAAGCCGGGGTAATAATTTCCAAATTTGGAAGCGCATAGAGACGTTCAATATGTGCTACACAAGAACCAAATATTATTATTATTATTCCATTGTCTTAAAAGGGGTTGTACACACTGCTTCCCAAACATTTCTAGAGGGTTCTTTGCCCACCAAATTTCTCTCCTACTGTTACAAATGGTCTTTGGATGGCATGGCCTATGCCATTTGATCCTAAGGGGTTGGCAAAGACCATGATACATGTTGTTAACACTAAATGAAGCCTCCGAAACAAATTGGATAAATACTATGGATGTCTTATAATTTGGGAAAATATAGTGATTCATTTTAATACTTTATATATTCAAATATTCATAAAGCTTGGAAGATTTATATGTATAAACTTTTTTATTATTTGGTGAATGATTCTTACATTATCAAGGTTTGAAACAGGTGAATACTCCTAGTACTGGTGTAAAATTTCTTTCTGAAATACTGACTATTTGTAAATCATTACAAATATAAAAAGCCAATAACATCTAACACATTCCTGTCCTTTAATAGACCAAAACCAAACATTCAATAGGAAAACTGTAAACAATCCCCTATCTATAAAACCACAATAGCCAAAAATATGGTGTTAACTACAGTTTGAAGCCTCCGAAACAAGTTTTTTTGGTTATTAGTAAGTCTTGAAAAAAATTAACTGGATATCTATTTACTTTCAACTTCAAGGGAGCCTGCACATCCTAACCTATGATTGCCATGCAGATTTAACATGAAACACATCGGTCTAGGTATCTAAAAAATGAAAAATAATCTTTTTGCTGTTTCGGAGGCTTCAAGTGTTTCGGAGGCTTCAAGTGCTAACGGAAAGTTTGTATTGTCTGTTATTCTTTAACAGTGGGGAATATCTCAGCTATTTTTTGACAAGTGATTTAGGGGTCCTAATGCTACATTTTGATATAATGATTGGATAAGTTTCTATATTCATATTTGTACAAGCTGTCTGAATAGTTTGTTTCGGAGGCTTCAATTCAGCTAACGGAAAAATGGCGCGACTCAGTCAAGTTTTTAAAAAATTCTTACAAGCAACATGATCAGACAAATTTTGTCATTAGTTGGAAGTATAGATATCAAGTGTTATATCAAGAACAAATGAAATGGTAGAAAGCACTTTTCAAACCAGAGCTCTTGCTATGAAGTTTGTTAACTATTGTTAACGGAAAATGAAGTCTCCGAAACGACAAATAACAACTCTCTGTTCTCAAAAATAGAGGAGCAGTTACAGTTACAACTTCTTTAGCACTTTTTATTGAACATCTAACTTCACATTCTGCATAACAAAAACAATCCTTGCTGTTCCTGAAAAAAATGCAGGGCTTTACAAAAATGTCTATGTATTTTGTGTACATCAAAAGGGTCACATTTAGGGTACATATGTGCCTGCCAAAATTTAACGAAGTAATCCCTGAAGAAGTTTATGCTACCCAAGGTAGCACCCAAGTAGGTTACTCATATGCCAAAATATCTTTGAATTCTGTAGCTTTATGAGATCACTAGAGAAAAAAATGTCCAAATTTCAAAGTTACACCCTTTACCGTGAAAATGACCATATTGTGTTTTCAAGCAATTCTAGCTGCTTCTACAAAATAGACCCATGGGTGTGCTGGGGAGCGCGAATGACACCCTTCCCCCAATCAAAATTTATCTTTCGGCAAATTGGAAACTTAAAGCTGAACACATTTACATATTCATGAGTGATCATTAGTCAAAAAATGAAATAATAATAATAATAGTGGGTTCTTGTAAAGCGCTCCGCAATTATTACTCCGGCTTTAACATGGCTGTCATTAGGTGCTCTAGCATTTCAAGGAATTAATTCTTGTCAGTTAATCATTAACATCATTTGGGTCGAGTGTGGCAGATGTAGATTAATGTCTTGCCAAAGGACATGAGTGCCGCGAGGGGGGGGGGCTCGAACAGCAGACATTATGATCCACTTGACCACGACACCTCTCATACAGATCTGTGCTACTCATTTGTCAATGTCACATTATTGGCTTTGTGAGTGATCCTACTGTCAATGAATTATTATACCCAACCAAAGGCAAACATTTTTGTACCAGCATATATTGTAGATTGGGCAGTATTTGCACGTCACCATAAAAGCACAATAAAAACTGACCACTCCTTCTGAAGAAGTCATCATACATGTAGATGATAAATTATAGATTTTTACCGTTACGGCAAATTTGAGTAGGCGTGATTAATCTTCTCATGAGTTTAGGTGTTATTTTTTTGCTATATAAATTTATATTGCAATATTGAAATAATGAAGATGGAAGAAGATAAAAGCAAATTTCCAGTCCATGATGATCTATCTTCAGATTCAAATCATATAATCATGACTTCTGTCAAGTATGACATGATGCATAGTTGCATACTTCAAGATATATTTTGCTGCAAATCTATATTTACATTATGAAATTAAAAAGTCTTGTCTATTTGCTGTGTGTGAAGGTCACCTTATAACCAGATCAGATCACTCAGCTTTCCTGGCTATCATATTGGTTTACAAGAACAAATCATTACTTTTTGATTATCATCAAAAGTAAATCCAAAGTGGTATACACATGTATTTTGCAAGAAAAAGTCCAAAACCAGTGTGATATATATTTTCTTGATAATTGAATATCAACATTTCAAAATGATGCTTTAAATAACTCAAAATGTTGATACTGGGTCTTCTTATCCAACTGTTGTCTTTACTTGTAGATTTATCCATATAACCTGCATATACAAAAGCTACATGTAGATCTACATATTGCATGACTGTCATATACTGCTCAAGGCTCAGCTAAAGTTGCCAATGCCATTCATTCCCCCCCCCCAGCATTTATGATGTCTATACTGACCTAGACAATCACCTGAGCTTGTGAAACATTGGGAAATGTACATGATTTCTTGTGAAAGGTTAGATTGTAATTGCGTCCTTCCCCAGAGCATAAAGCTTTCAGGACTATTCATGTGATCGTGGTCTATTATCGGAGCCAAGATAATTGAAAATCACTTTCCCATTTCAGTTTCATGATGTGGTAGAATGTTTGCCATATCTATAAAATACTCAGAATTTTCTGTCAATCATATAAGGATGGATTGAATGACGTATTAGGCCAACATCTTTACACAATACATTTTATAATGCTGGAGTGATATTGATTTTAAAATATTAATTAAATTTTCCTGACCTTTTCCTTCGCTCCTAGCTGCTATTTGCCAGGAAAGCTGGTAAAGATAGGATTTCAGTTCATCAGCAAGATAAATAATTTGCTTTATCATGAAATCCATAGATCTGTTTGTCACTATTATTAGCTTTCTGTGTGCAGAGCTACATGTAGTCTGTCATATGATGAGAATTCAACGTGTCCTGCTATTGATTTGCGCTGCTCATATCAGAGGACATGTTGAGATGGTGTTATTTCCCTTGCGCTTGGTGGCTGAAATGCTACTGAATATAAAATCAATAACATACCATTGACTTTGTTAATGAAATAGTAGGTTTGGGAGAAGTTTTCCTTCTTGTGCGTCAATGGATTTGAAGATGTTCGGTTTATTTACTTGTAAATATTGTGATTGTTTTTTGATTGTTCAATAAAACACATAATTTTTTTTTTGTTGAAAGATGTTCGGTTTATTTTCGGAACTAGTGGCATTGTTCGTAACGGTTGAATCATGGGAAGGATGATGCCTTGATTGATAATTCATTTGGTATTTAATGAAAGTATGGTCAATTGGTCATTCGGTCTTTCTTTGAAATTATCACTTTTCATTTACTGAAAATGATCTGGACAGTAGTGGAATTTTGATCCACTAATCTTAAAATAATTCTTTAATACTTGATACATTATGATGCTCCTTTTAATAGAAGAAAAAAAAAAATTGGCTGGTCTTCTATATTTATATGTACTTAAATGTTACCTGTTTTCATTGAATCTACATTGGTCAACTTTCTTGTTGCTGTGATGCTTTTTATTTGCAATAATTAGGAATCTGTATCTACCGGTAATTCAAAAAGGATACACTTCATTCCATGTATTACAAATCAAATATCGTTTTAAACATGTGTTTGTGAAGGCTGAGAAAGAAAGTTTGCCATAAACTGTATTTTCATCCCTCAATCTTCCTGCTATATAAGATCAGGAAGCATCTCTTTCCTATGCATCCTTTCCTCTTGGTATAATTGTACATCCATCTCACTTTTTACCTCGTAGGTTTCATGACTCCTTGGGCAAATAACATTCAAGTGCCAAATCGTGAACTCTTCTCCCACAGAGCATACTTCGATTTCAACGACTTGTCAAATTGTCACGGCGCTGTGAATTGAACCCAAGAAAGGATAATGTTACATTTTAATAAAATAGAAATGCAGATGTGACATATTGTCAATTACCTGTGGCTGAACGGGCGATGAGAATTATGCCGATACATTGATCAGTGTGTACTCTGTTGTCAACGTAAATGTATCATGTTTCTGAATGTTAGCAACAGGTACAAAAGGCCTGCCTTCATCAGCTCGAGTTTGCCAAATAGCCTGCTATTTCTGATTCAGGAAAATACCCTGTCCTCATCAGCTCGAAACTCGAGCTTGAGAAATTTGCTCAAGATATTTTGCTCAGTGTTTTTGCATAGTGCAAGTCCCTCGGGCTGGTGAAGATTGACCGGACAAATAGCCAGCTATTTTGCAAACTAGCCCAACATATCTTGGGAAGATTTCCCGAGCAAATAGCCCGCTATTTGTGTCTTCACCTGCCAAATAGCCCGCTATTTCGTGATCGGGCTAATTTCCAGGATCAAATATAGCAGGCTATTTGGCAAACTCGAGCTGATGAAGACAGGCCTATAGTGATGATGTAATATTTAAGATATATTTTGAGAGACATTTCAATGTTGTAAGACCATTTCCTTTTCATTTCCTCTTTTTTCTTTACAGGTTAAGGAGCTGTTTGATACAAAGAAAATAGAATACAAGACACTTGAACTCGACATTCACGGTAAGTTTACTGATATCTTACGTCTCTTTGTAACTGATCCATTTTCAACAATTAGTGTTATTAATCTTTGCCCTTTCTCCTAAACTTATGGGGAACTCTTCTGACATTATAATATGTATTTCCACCATATATGACAGGGAAAACTAGATTTCGTGACCCAACTCATCTTTTGAATTCATTACACATTTAAATATTTTTTCTTTGTTTTATGTACACACTTGTTTTAGGAATACTTTGACCTAAATTAAATTTTTTGAAATAGCTTTTTTTTCTTCACCCCCCCCCCCCCCCCCCTGTAATCAGCACACAGTTTATGTCATGCAGGCATTTGATACCCAGCTACCCTTTATTCCTAGAAAAGCTATTTATAAGATTCCCTTTTAACTAAAAAAAAAAAACCCAGTGCACTTGCCATATTATAAATGCAAGATAAGCATATTCCTTTGTACCTACACTTGAAGTAGAAAGCAAATATTTGTAAGAAGAAATGGTATTTGAAATGTCAAGGTATAGGTGGATGGGTCAGAGAACAATAGAAATGTCTCTAGTCATCTTTTATTTCAGAGGTAATTCTTAAGCATTCTATTAAAAACACAGAATGGATAGAACCAATTTCATCATGTACATGTACGGGCATCGCATGAACATTCTGAGGGGGGGGGGGGGGGGGGTGCTGGAAGCAAAATTGTCCAGAAAAGATGTCTGATTGCATTACTTTTTTTTTAATTATTTGCTTTTAGACATTGACAAAATGTAGCCCTATTTCATTAAGTTTATTATAGTCCAGGAAACAAGGGGGGGGGGGTAGGGGGAAGGGGGTTCTGGTCTTTCTGGATAAAATTTACCATAGAGGTTTGCTGATAGGGAAGCAAAATTGTCCAGAAAAGACGTCTGATTGCATTACCTTTTTTATTTGCTTCATAGTTTACATTGACAGAATTAAGCCCTATTTTATGAAGTTCATTATATACAGTATATATTCCAGGAAACAAAGTTACAATACAAACCCCTTCACATTAAAGAGGTAAAGTCACTAGCATTTTAATGATATTTGTTGCCCAAATTTTTCCCTCTGGACTATGCAACTCTTATCAAGGCTGCCCCACTCAAGGTTACTGATAACAGCAATTCTGTCGCTCGCTCGGTACATATCTAGAACATTAGATTCTTAGCGGCTGGAGATTCCAAACTCCAAGCTTTCACACTAGGGATGGTTCTCATCTAAGCAGTCCATTAATGCAATAACTGTAAAGCATCCTCTGTCCTCTCCTTCTGTTCCTCAATATTCCCACCTTATCCTCTGTGGAGGCTTATGTACAATTTAGTCTACATAATCAGACCGTGATATGTCAAGGTCATTCAATTTCTAGCGCTAGGAGATCTGATGATCATACAAGGAACGATTCACACACAAAATATTTCTGTTTAAAGGTAAAGACCAGTATTGGAAACGCCCCAATTTCAAAAAATGAAATGGAAGCTCTCATTACCAATCATGTGAAAGAATATGTTGTGACTAATACACGATGATAAAAAATTTGCCGGGAAACCGCCTACTAATTCATATATTTGGTAAATTTGTTTCTCTCATGGTCGTGTGAGAGATATAGGGTAGTCCCATATACATCTTTCTGTGTATAGTGCTTGTAACTTTACGAAGAATGGGCCAAATTTCTTATCATTTTGATGATTCCAGAACCTTGCAGATGCTAGATGCTAGATGATCAACCTTTTCTGATCGATTCCACAACGTTTCTTCCACAATGCAATCGCATGACCATTACTGGTCTTTACCTTTAATAAGTTAAATGTAAAAGCATCCATAATTGTTTTTATTAAAAAAAAAAAAAATCTTTAAAAAAATCGAACCTCGCTCTCCCAGGCTCTCATCAATCCCCTTTATTTGATGGTAGCCATGGAGACCTTGAAAACGCTATAAAATGGCAGAATCAAACTGTACATTCAAAGGTTCTATTAAGTACACAGAACATATCTGTAGAAGCTGTGTTACATCATTAGCATCGTGCCAAGAAGTTTGGTTTAGCATTAAGATGCACCATTTCTATGCATTTTATTGGTTTATTGTTCTGATAACCTAAATGTTTAGTGAGTGCTTTAATTTTGATTAGAATGAAGATTTTTTTTTGTTCACCTAGAAACTTCTTTGTTATGCTTTTACAACTGCAAAACTATCATCTAATATAAAGATACTCCCTTCGTAGATTATACTGGAATAACAAAACCCAGTGGTGTATGCTTGAAGACCATTGGAATTTAATAAGCTGTTCCATGTGTATTATAAGAAAGTGAATACCTGGCATACAAACCAGATCAGTTATGGGTAGAGGGTGATGGGATCGGACTGGTGTTTTGCCGAGTCATTGGAGCGCACTCCTCTCAATTATCTCACCCTGGTAGATGCTTGCAGGCGATCCAAACAGGCATTTTGATATATAATAACGGTTCTAGCTAGGATGTGCGCACTCTGGGAGGGCTTAAAGGGGACGTGAAAGAGAGAGAGAGAGGGAGAGTAAGATTAAAGCAGCTTAGTCGTGTCTATGCTGTTTGATGAGCCGAGGTGTCGTAACATAGAATGTAATTCTTGGATCGTACCCTAATTTCACGAAGTTAACATCTCAGAATATTCAAGTTAGATAATTTGCCTAATTTCACTTTCCTATTAAAAGCAACCGCGTTGATTTGTTTGAAGCAGATAAATAAATTCATGATAATTAAAAAGTTCTAAAGAGGGAATTAAAAAAGATATTTGTGGATAATGGTACCGTATATGTTCATTTTAAAATGTATTAAAAGGGACAGCAAGTTTCAAAAGAGAAAACAAGTTTCAAAAGCGAAGGCATTTATAAAAATTGATAGACCTTCTTATTTCACTGCAGTTTAAAAATATGAAAAAGGGTCATTCAACATAAGATTTCAGAGCCGGGCACACTCAACAAAATCTATTTTTAGGTGTGATAGGACATAAGCACTACCAGTTGACGGTAATAATTTAAAATCCTTTTACAAATAATCCACTAAGCCCAAAAATTCTGTAAGTAGAGCAATGTTTGTTGCACATGAGTACATCCTACATGCAGCACAGCATAACTACATGAAGGAAGAAAAACTTTATATCTGAAATGTAGTTTGAAGGCTGGTGGAGGTTCCTATTGTCATTCATTTATAAGATTTAATGCCTCAAATTTTGGCATTAATTTCAAATTCTAATGTGGACTGTCCCTTGAAAAGCAGATAGTACCAAGTGATCGCTTTGGTAAATATTGACCCAGTAGGGGTATGGACGCTCGCGACAGATAGCTTTCATCATAACAGCAATACCTGAGAATCATATCGCAGAGAGAGAGAGAGTGGAAAAGGTCTCTTAATACTGAATTCACTGCATCAATTTGTTGAGGGAGAAGAGGTGGTGTTCAGTGAGGGAAGTCAATGTAATTATAGCTCTTTTATTGGATGTTTTTCATGATGAGGGAATGCTTGCCCGGGTATATTGGATATCGTCGAAAGGCCAGACTCTAGGCTTGTCGCCCTGCTTGCATAATATTGGTTGTGACTCTGGGTTGTATTGTAGTGGGCCAAATTATTAATATGCACCTCTTCATTTTGTCTGCTGTTTCCCATCCTTACTACTATTAAACATTAGAGACACCCATTTTTATAGTGGGATGTCATGATAGTTTTAAGATTGGTTGTATTGTCAATTGATTGATTCTGTGACATCCAATCATCCCTTTTTGTTTTCTTTTTGTGCCTTACTAGGCCTGAGTCAATCCGTTTAACCGACGGTTATCCGACCGCATTCATCAAAACCGTTTGGCATTTCTTGCTCCGTTTAACCGTTATTTGTATACATTTTGGAATGTGCTAATAGCCGGTGATAAAGATAATCAAAGAAACTGCAGTGTAATGTTACACCCTGGCCGCTGAGCGCCAGCTTTCTGGCAGCAGTAATCTCCATGAATGAATTTGTAAACAATAAAAGAACCAGCCCCCTTATCTCTTTTCTCACCCTCTTTATTCCCTTCTCTCTGCAATGTGTTCATCGCTCATGTACCTTTTCTTATTACTGCACTCTCTCATGTCCCTACACACATGTAGGCCTACACACAAACCTCCGGCGCCCAAATACACTGTACATACACACAGATAGAGAGCGCATGCTTATCACATGCACACATGTGGGCGTGGCTTCTTGACCTCCCACTGAACTGGGAACGGTGAAAGCACGCGCGGTCACCAACCTGTAATTTATGCTGGTATCAAACTCCACCCACATAGCTAGTGAACCTCCCTGATTGGTCACTAACTTGGATCAGCTCATTGCAGGGTGTGTCTTAGGTGTGTGTGATACACACTTCCACATAATTTCATATGGCAATGATACATGCAGGGAGCTCTCTCCCTGACCATGTGCAAACATTGCATTGCAAAGGCATATATAAACACGTCACAGATCAAGCTATCTTCACAGAGTAACTTTGCAAGGTTAATCATGATATCAGATTCAGATGAGGAATAATAAGACATGTTTTATGTTGTTCATTACTGGTCTCTGTTTATCAGGATGACCCAATTTGTACCATAGTCCGGCTCGGAATGCTCAGCCTGACAGTCTGAAGACCAGCAGGGTTCCGAGCTACAGCACTATTACAAATACTGTATTTTCACTTTTTCAGATTATTATTAAACGGTTAAACGAAACCGCCCGTATACTTTTAACGGTTATCCGTTTAGCACAAAAACCGTAATGACTCAGGCTTATGCCTTACCCCTCCCCCTTTCATGTTTTTTGTACTAAGAGGAATTTGTTGAATGTCAATGAAAGTCAAGCTTTAGATTCAACGATAGGTGCTATTGTCAATTATATTTTGAAAATATAGCTCAAATAGTGTCAACCTTAGATTTTTGCTCCAGTGGACATTTTTTATTACTTTTTTTTAATTGTTTTCCTCACCAAGCAAATTCATTGACGTAAAATCTGTAGCCACATTATTCCATATCATGTATGCATAGACTTCAATCTTAGTGCAAAATTGACTTCTGCTCTCTTTATGATAGTAAAAAAAATTCTGAACACCAAGATACCAGCAAGTGTATTCATTTCCTCTAACCTAAAATGAAAAAGGAAACTTTTGAATTTATGCTCCCCCCCCAAAAAAAAAAAATAATAATAATAATGATAATAATATTAATATTAATAATAGCAATAATAATAAATAAAAAAATAAAGCAGAGATGAAGAAAAAAACAATGAAATCAGAAAGGCAAAAAGCCAAGTTATGCTTCGTCATGATCCAAAAGAAGTTTATTTAAATAAATGTTTATCCTTTTCTTTCTTGTGTGAACATCTACATGTACACATTCCAATCATGCAAAAAAAAAAATTAAATGAGAGTAAAAACCAATTTAGCTTAGGAAAGCTCAAAGTGAGATTCAGATAGGAAAACATGGAGGAAAAAAGTTGCCTCAAACTCTACCCCCCCCCCCCCTCCCCCTCCCTCCCTCTCCCTCCGCCTTTGCCCCAAGTACACTGTATATGTTATGTTTTCCATTGATAATCCAAATACCTGGTTATAATCGAAGAAAAACACAATTTTCATGGCTCCTATTTGTAGTTTTCACTCTATTTTTTTGCTTTTTTGCTTTTTTCCAAACAGCGGATGGTGAGGAACTTCAGAAAGTCCTCCTCGATATGAGCGGTCAAAAAACGGTACCCAATGTCTTCATCAAAGGGACTCATATAGGGGGCTCTGATGCTACCGAAACCGCTATGAAGGAGGGGAAGATAACCCGCCTTCTTAGCCCTCCTCAATATGACTTTGATCTGATCGTCATCGGTGGTGGCTCCGGGGGCCTTGCCGCTTCGAAGGTAAATCCTTAAACTTTTCTATATCGAGGGGTCAGTGACACAAAGACGTAACTCCATTTTGGCCATTTTTAAAATAGTGGTTGGAGTTAAGTCTATGTTTCACTAGCCAATGACTTAGGTGGAGTTAAGTCTTTTTGTTTCCTGGAAAGCCCACATTTTGATATCAAATACTCATTTTGGCAAAATATAGAGTTACGTCTTTGTGTCACTGAACCCTCGATATGATTGACTTTTTTTCCGTAGAGATCGTAGCAGTGCTAGCTTTCATTGTCTGGAATGTTGGATTTCTGCAAGGTCTTGCCGCTCTTACTCCCATTTGCTTTTCCCCTATGAAATACACAATTGCTAGATCGTGCTGAAGTACTGGGCTTTTGTGTGTGTGGACATTTCCCCAAGATTATGACAGGGTACCCTCAACAAAGTCTGCACTCTGCACATATGCAATGTCGATGGTCCATGATTTCATAGGGTATGGATATGTAGCAGAAGCAGCAGCAGATACCTTGGGTGTACAATGTCATCAAGAAACATGTTATTAATTTAATGACATGCTGTAATGTTGAGAGAAGAAAAATATACATTAACAAAATATTTGGACAAAAATCTTTTTTTAGCTGGAGAGGAAGAGAAGGAAATATGAAATACAAATAAGGAAATAGCTAAGATGGAAAAATCTAATGAGTAAACATGTGCAAAGCTCAGGAGTTTAGAAAGTGGATAGTTTGACACATCAACTATTTCCTAGTCATAAGGGCCATTTACACTTGCAACCAAACATGCCAAAAAATGCCAAACCGGGGCATGACCGCGATATTTCAGTGCAATGTTTGCTAGGCAACTACGCCAAACCGCCAAAGATGCCAAGCCAAGCAGGAGTGTGATTTTTGTCTCGCCTGCGTAGCAAAAAGCGAGACATAGGCGCCGCTTTTCCGGTGACGGCGACGGCGACGGCGACGGCGCCAACATCAAAAACTTAACCTAAGGTTAAGTTTTTGAATTTTTGATATAATTTTTAAAGTATAGGTTCTTAGTCAATGAAACTTGGATTATAGGGTAATCAAGTATCCCCAATCATGTGAGTAGAATTTCAGATCACAAAGTCAAGGTCAAAGGTCATTTCAGGTCAACAGACTTGGACTATGTTGTGGCATCATCAAGATTTTCAAAATGCTTCTTCGTTATTTTTCAACCGATTTTGATTCTGATTGTTTCATATGATAGGGCTAGGAGGGGGATTTAAAACTTCTACACAGAATCGTGAAATTCATTATCTATGCTAATTTATGCAAATTTATTTGAAATCACAAAAAATGCTTCTTCTCCTTCATTTCTCGACCGATTTTGATTTGGTTTGCTTTATCTGGTAGAGCTAACTTTGGTACACTAAACTTCTACACCGAATTTTGAAATTGTTCTCCATTAATTAATAATGGTAATTTATGCAAATTTATTCCAAAAATAACAAAAATTGCTTCTTCTCCCTTATTTCTTGACCGATTTTGATTTGGTTTGCCTTATCTGGTAGAGCTAAATTTTGAACACTAAACTTCTACACAGAATTTTGAGATTTTACTCCATTGATTATTTATGGTACTTTATGCAAATGAAATGAAATTATGTCCCTTCCAGGGCATCAAATTTTTATTTTTTGACCAGTTCAAAAGTGTACCACGATATTTGTTGTTGCGAGATGCGGATGAGCACTACGTCATTGACGTTCTGGTTTATCATATTGAATTGCGTTATGCAGGCGAGACCGCCGAGAGCGTTTCCCTTGTTTTTAAATGTTTGGTAATAATGTAAACGGTAGCAGCTGAAAAATCGCGATGTTTGGCACATGACCTTAGGCACTCCCAGATTTTTACCAAATAACGGCAGGGCCAGGGTCAAAGGTTGAGAAGACTGCACATGCGCAAACCAAACCAAAACATCACCAATCTTTTCAGCCGGTGATGTTTCAGCACAAGCATAAACGGCAGAGCCAAACATCGCGATCTTTTGAAATGAGGTATTTGACATTATAAATGCTCCTATGGTTTAAGGAAGTCATGATTTTGTTTTGTTTATACCTGTCATAGGGTTCACTTTCCGGTTGCCATTTGTTTCCTTACAGGAAGCGGCCTCCCTAGGGAAGACGGTAGCTGTGTGTGACTTTGTGAAGCCTTCACCCAAAGGAACAACATGGGGTATGTATTAGATTGTTTGATAAAGGGACGAGGAATGCTTAGGATGACCATAGGTGGTCGGGGAGGGAACTATTCTTAAAGTCCCTTTCGGAAGTAAGAAATTGAATAAGATGAATTGTAAATCAATAGAAAGCTTGTAAGCTTTACAATGATTACAATTATATGCTTTTTTAGTGTCTGTCAGAGGAGTAACAAGTCTCTGAAAGCTTGAAATCTAATAACTTTGAAAATCAGAAGTTGTGGACCTAGAAACTAGCTATCAACTTATTAATATACATAATATTACAGTGTGTATGTCAAGTACGCATATTCTCAATGAGTTTGCATTTATTGAGCATGGCTCATTGCCACAGCTATACAGGCGAGCCGATAGGTCCACATGTTATGTCATCACTGTAACTAGCAATTTAGACCCCTGTTGACACGTAATTTGGAGGGAATGCGGAAAATGAGGTTTTGATTCGCTTTTGTGCAATACTGAAAGGGGAAATATGTGTTATTCCTTTGTATTTGAGTTCTATGTTCATTCAGCTTTCCATTGATATGAAGTTTTATTTTCATCGGAAAGGGTCTTTAAGGTCCTAGAAAGGATAGGGAAGAGAAGTGAAGGGAGTTTGGGTGTATGGACAGTAGGGGTGAGAAGGGGGGGGGGGGGAGGGGAGATATGGACTTGAGATTTAATAGAGAGAGAGGGAGAGGGAGTTGAGGTATGGGGTGGAGATGATGATATGGGAAAAGGTAAGATGAAGAAGTAGAGGGGGACCTGGATGAGAAGGGAGAGGGAGTTAGGAGTGTTAGGGGGATAGACAAATAGAGGTATGTTAGAAAAAAAGAATTGTAGAGGAGGGAGGGAGGGAGGAGAATATGGAGGATTAGGAAGACAAAAAAACATTGCAGATGTAAAAGTGTCCTTAAAAAAACATTCTTTTTGTTCAAAGTGATCACAAATGCTAAACCATAGGCCATACAATTATAGAGGATTTATTGCATTTTAAAAGTTAATAAATTCAAACTTTTAATAAAAGTTTATCCCCAGGGTTTATTTGTCGTTGATATGTTCATTCCTGGTCAGTAGACATCATAGCCTTTCTACAGGTTTCTTTACCATTGCACTGATGGTTTGAATTTATTCATGGTAATTTGAGCCAAAGCTAGATCACATCACCTTGGCCAAGGCAGTGTCATCTCACACAGTCCTGGGACCTGTGTACATGTAAATGTGGTCCATAGTGCACTGAAATGATTAGATCCAGCGTATTGGCCGACTGCTCTAACTGAATTGGAATGCACGTCATTTGAGCTAAATCTAAATGATTAATGCTTGTATTGTTTGTATAGACTTTTTAATGGATCAATCTGGAGCTCCCCTTGTTAAATGTATCAAGGTTACCTAACCAACGGTGGAACTAGATTAACCTAATTGCATAATTCTGTCTGTTATATTTATGAAGGGGATTACCTTTAATACAAAATGACAATTTTGAAGGATAGATATTTGCACAGTCATGCTTACATAACTCCTAATTCTTAATGCTCACGATGTATTTTACTTCGGAATGCCACCCCTTTCTGCATCCTTGATGCTCTTGTTAAACATATACAGAGCTGCCAACCATTCCGTTTTTTCCTACAAATTTTTTTTTTTTTTTTTTTTACATACCGCACGTCAAACAACTGCCCTAAAATGGTGATTTGATCACAAATTCAATAGAAAACTAATTTTAAAACAAACTTGAAGAGAAAAATATTCTCCAAAAAATGAAATGCCGATAATAACAAAATAACCACCAACAAAATTACCTGCTTGTATGGAAAAACAGCATGATGAATGAATATTTCTGCATTGGAAGTGTGTCGCACACGTGGTTGTAAGTTTTGTTTTTATGAATTCCTTTTTTTGGTCGCGCAAGGTTGGCAGCTCTGCATATAGGCATGTTTGTCATTTATAATGAGGGAGTGTTGCTATTTTTGCAATTTTTGTTTTATAATGGAATGAAATATAATGACTGTGTTGACAAGATATAAGTTATCTTGTTCTTCATATTTTGACTGTGTACTATTTTGTTCTTAAATGATCCCCCCCCCCCCTCCCCCACTTCATTTTCTCTCTTTAAGCTGTCTCATAATTAAAGTAGAGCAGGTTCATATGCCTTCACTTTCCTCAGTTAAATTAATGTAAATAAATCTACCCTACTTTTAAAACTATCTTATCTTTTACTTATGTCATTGATCTCTAGGACAGTCTACTGGTACACCTCATGATATCTTTGTCACGTCTAACACCATTTTGAGGATGAATTTGTATTTATTGCTACTCTCATTTTAAATTTTGCAAAAGACATTTATAAACTACACTGAAAAATATAGTTTATCACTTCTACCTACAACAGGTAGTAGGTATTGTAAAACCATTATTCAGTCAAAATTCACAGAAATGTTATGATTTTTCCTTTTTCTCTTCCCCCGTTTATAAATTTCTTCAGGACTTGGTGGTACATGTGTCAATGTCGGTTGCATTCCCAAGAAACTCATGCACCAAGCAGCTATTCTAGGTAAGTAGCAACCTCATCTCCAAACATCATTTCGAAAGTCCATTGTATTTGTACACTCTCTAATTCTCTTCAGGTAATCTGAAATTCTTGAAATGAGGGGGGGGGGGGACTCTTCTTACAATCTGTTACAGATGACACTTGATGTTTAAAGGCTAAAAGAACATATTTCCTAGAGAGTTTGATAGAGAATGGAATGTGCAATGGCTCAAAAGTAAGTATAGAATGATAAAGAAAACTAATCTGGCATCACTACAGTCCTATACAGCCGAGAATAGCTCTTGGAAGCTGAAATATGTGTGCAAAACTGAACTAAAACAAAAAATACATATAATTATCAATACATGGAAATCTCACTTTTAGGATAGCAAATCTGAAAAGTGCTTCTGTGAAAAACATTTTGTGATATTGTATCTTCCTGTTTTAAATGGCTTTGTTTGTTAAGGAAATCCTTTGTCTGTTTTTCCTAATCCTTTGAAATAGAAAAAAATATCTTTTTTTTTGGATAAATGATAACCATTCTTTTATTGAAGAGTCAAACACAATGTTAGTTTAATTTTGTACCTACCTGTATTGAACCCAACTGGCTTAGTTTTTTGAAGGAAATCCTTTGTCTGTTTTTCCTAGTCCCGTTCTTTTATTGAAGAGTGAAACACAATATTAGTTTAATCTTATATCTTCCTGTATTGCACCCAACTGGCTTAGTTTTTTAAAGGAAATCCTTTGTCTGTTTTTCCTAGTCCTTTGAAATAGAAAGTTTAATAAATGAAAACCATCCTTTTATTGAAGAGTGAAACACAATGTTAGTTTGATTTTGTATCTTCCTGTATTGAAATGGCTTAGTTTTTTTAAAGGAAATCCTTCTTAGGTTTTTCCTAATCCTTTGAAATAGAAAGAAATAACATAAATGAAAACTGTTCTTTTATTAAGAGTGAAACACAATGTCAGTTATTGAAATGATGTTGGTGATCTGACCTGATAACATCGCTTTGTTGACGAATCAAAAGAAGTCTGCATCAGACTTTTGTTAAACCGTTAAGCCTTGGCAATTTGCTGGAGTCGATTAATAAAATAAAATTTCTTTTCTTTCTTCAAATGTCTGTACAGTAAATTGTCATGAATGTTGTAGAGGACATTAATCAATCATGCATATCCTGTTTGCTCCAAATTCCCAGGGTTACTCTTTTTACTGCAGTATATGCAAAGAGAAAGACGCAGATAGTATTAATAGAATTCCTTTATGTTTTGTACAAACCCTGAAAGCTTTTCCCTTTTAAGGGTATTAAATGGACATGCATTCTATTTTTAGACATTAATGGTTTGAGCAATTATCAACCTTTTATTTAATTTATTTTGTTCACCCTATCTCTCTTCTTCAGGTGAATCATTACAAGATTCTAGGCACTACGGCTGGGGGACTCCAGAAAAGGGTTCGTATTTTCATCCTGATTGTGCTTGTTTTTGTTATCAATATTTTATGAAATATTACTAATTTATTTTGGTGAGAACAGCTTAACAAGTTATATGACATTTACCTCTATGGCATTAAATGCAATGTACTCATTAAACACCATTTCCTTACTTCAACCTAAGACTTGACACTATACCTAACCCTTATTACTTGTTATCAATAACAAATTTTAAAATTCTGTGACCAATAAGCTCTCAGCCAACCAAATGCCATAATTCGAGTAGCTTATTACAATTATTGCAATGCGTTACTGATAACAAGTTTTATGAATCAGGGCCCAGGTTTAAATCCGGCCTATGTGTGTATAGAGCTAGGCTAACTCCTCATCTAGTGCAAATCATAATTTATAGTTCTGTAACTTTAATGCATTGCAGAAACTTGTCTAAATGAAGTTATATGTCATATTCATATCATGACCAAATTGAATATGTTTTTTAGATATATTTTGTTAACTTATTTATATGGAATTTACACCTGGCCTTCCATACTTTTATGGACTAAGTTTAGCCACGTTTAACTCTGGCTGCTTTCTAGAATATGGACTAATGGTTTCTCTGTATTTTTGGACAGAATCAGAATGCTTGAATGTCATAAACAGAATTCTTTTTTTTTTAATTTAATTTTCTCTTTTCTCTTTACTTCCATCCTAGTTGAACACAGCTGGAGTACATTACGTGATGCTGTCCAAGCTCATATAGGTTCTCTCAATTGGGGTTACAGAGTAGCACTCAGGGATAAAGATGTTACCTACTTCAATGGTTTTGCCGAGTTTGTAGATGCACATACTATCAAGGTTAGTATATAGCCGTGTTCACTCAAGAAGCTGTACACTGCCCCCTCCCCAAGCAAAACACCCTGTAAAATAAAATGCTCTTTCATGCAAATGCACGGCAAGTGGGAATGGGGGGGGGGGGGGGGGGCAACAGAAGCCCCTATTGCTTACTAAATAAATTTGAAATTTACTAGCATACTTGAGAGTTACAAGATCAGGTGGGTGTTTCACAAAGGTCCTAAGTTGAACTTAACTCTTAGTTGGACTTAAAAGTTATGGAGAGCCATTTGTAGCCTTATAATGAAATATATTCAAAAACAAAAATTCAATTATTTTAGACTTTTCATTAATTTCCACATCAAGAACATGAAATCTCCCATGATAATAGAAAATATGAATGATTTGAATCAACATTTATGCCTTTTAAAATAACTTTTACAAAATATTTTCAATGGTGCTAATGGCTTTCCATAATTGTTAAGTCCAACTTAGAGATAAGTTCAACTTAGGATCTTTGTGAAACATCCCCCTCGACTGGCACATTTCAAACACTTCGCTTTTAAACGCGACATTTTCCTATTCGCTGCAATTGTGGGGTTTTGTTAAGTGGGTTACCTCGTCATGTGTGGACAAGACCTTAGAGGGTTTGTCCGAGGTATGTCGTCCCATGGACAATTTCATATTGTCTTAAAAAGTGTAACTTATAATGTGAATCTCATTTGTTATGTCCCCCCCAAAAAAAAAATCATACTAAGAGCTAAATTCAATCTTTTAATTGATATGTTTGTTGAAAGGTAAAAAATTATAAAAAAATCTTTTTGCAAGTTGAAACAAACCATTTTTTGTACCCCTGTAACCATAAATACTCATCTCCTGTAGTCATAGTAACAGATACTTTTGTTGTGGGGTTACCACAACTTCCTCTTGGCATTTTGTTGATCATTCACACTCTTTATTCCAGGTGGGAGGATAGTTACATGACAGAGATGTTCATAATCTCCCAAAATATGTTATTAATCAAGATAAGTAGACCATCCAAAGTCAATAATTTGCAGGAAGTACAAAGGAGAGATGGCCCCATTTTTATATTGGAATGGCTTTTGTAAATCAAACATTAACAGGATTTATAGTTACCAGTAAGTGGGTTGGTTCAGATGGATTAATCAGCTTTAGTGAAAAGGTCGCCTGTCACCAAGCTAATGGTTTGCTAGCTGTTATAAATACATTCCTATTATGATAATAACTTTTACCTGTTGCCAGGGATGGATGCTATACTAATTATGCCTTTTATCTCTCTTCATTTTGTCTCTTGCGCTTTACTTAGAATATGCTATTATAAAGATTACCTTAACTTTTAGCTTCTTCCTTAAGTTCTCTTTATTTATACCAATAGTCTTTATGGCTTGACAAATCTTTCCATCTGACTTTTCCCCATTTTCTTATCTGATTTGTTTCTTTTTTCCTTTTCCTTATTAATAATTATACAATTCACCTACTCTTTTGCATTCCTTCATCTTGCTTTCTTATTTAGATAATTTCTTTCTACATTCTGCAATTATCCTAAATTTTAATACTTGTCTTGTTGGTTTATACAAATTCTAAGCGAAGCCATTTTCTTTAAAATCCACTGTATAAAAGATTGACAGCAGGTGCAAAATCAAATATGATTTATACTACTGACAGGTGATGGCAATTACTTGTCGCATCTCATGTACTTTGCTAATCCATAAGAGCACAGTAGCACTGGGGCATTAAACTTGTGTGATGGGTAAGGCATATCCTTGTTGAATATTCTCAATGGTACAGTCAAACCTGTCTTGCTGGCTACCGCTTTAGAACAGCCGCCTCTTTTGTCATCCTGTAGAAAGAGTTACACTTTTTCTGTTTTCTGTTAATGAAGTGCTGTTTTAATCGGTGGCACATTCCTAGTAGTATTCTTTCATTTCTTTGTCTATTCTTATACAACCAAAGAAAATGTGCGGGAATGGTAAGGTAGTTAGCTCTGGACAGGCTTAAAAGAGCTCATAGCAGGGATGAAATTTCGCTGATTACAAGATTATTTTTTTTTTAATAATAATTTTTTTTTTAAAGTATTTTTCCTTTAATTATAATTTGTCCAACCTTTACCTTTACCTTAACCCTAAACCTAACCCTTAAGGGAGACTACCCCCTTAACCCCCGCCATTTAATCTTCCTCCTTTTTTGGAATTTCTCTGTCTCATCCCTGTTAGAGGAGAGCTCACTTTTCCATTTGTAAAAGAGCTCCCATGAACCTGAAAGGAAGACAGATTACTCACAACCGTTTTTATACAGATAGTGAACCGATTATTGTTTGTTTGTTGATTTGTAGACGGTGAACAGGAGAGGTAAGGAGCAGACTCACACGTCAGAAAGGTTCTTGATAGCAACCGGGATGAGACCTCGCTATCCTGACATTCCAGGCTGCAAAGAGCACACCATCACAAGGTATAAACAACCGTACATGTTCTCGTCAGCCTTTGTACTATGTCAGGATTATTGTTTGGCCCTGCTACTGACCACACTGACCATACTGACTTTGGCCATGCCAAAGATGACCTTAAGATACTTTTTGCATCTCTCAGAATGTGATTTATCTTTCCAAATTGCAGAGAATCGTTTTTTGTTTTGTTTTGACAAATCTGATTAATATGCGCATCATCTTCTTCTTAGTCAAATAGTTTCTTTTCAAAATCTTGCCCAAATAGCAGATTACCTCACTTGAGGCCGTTAAGCAATTGCTGTGATAGTACCGTGATGTTTAATTCATTACTAAATGTGACACTAGGCGAGGAAAGGTCGGAGGGGGTAGGGGGTATACAATTTCCAGTTTAAAATTGTGATTATCGCATTCATGGTGCTTTTATTAGGGTGACATGACAAACGGTTAACAACAAAATTATTTATACCCCTTGCAAATTTCATTTTGTTTGCATTTCTCGTAACTCAAGATTGAAAGGTGGACTCGTTGAATTAGGGTCTTTTTCAAATACGTTCAGATGTAAGCTCTCATATATCACATTCTCAAGAAACATAAATCAGGACAAATAAATTTGTCACATACTTGAAACAATTACAAAACTTTAGGTAAAGGGCATGAATAATTAAGTTGTGGTAGATGTGTGTTGCTGGCATTAAATGGTCAACTAGGAGTGTCACCATCGGTAACCTCAAAACTCAAAATCAGTTGGTTTCTTATGTCCATTCTCTTTCGTTTCTGTATCATCCCATGGCGATATAGTGATGACCTCTTCATGTTGCCCTACAACCCCGGCAAGACGGTATGTATAGGAGCTTCCTACGTCTCGCTGGAGTGTGCAGGCTTCCTGGCGGGCATGGGTAACGATGTCACCGTCATGGTCCGATCCATCCTCCTGCGTGGCTTCGATCAGGACATCGCGGAGAAGATCGGCAGCTACATGGAGAAACACGGCACTAAGTTCATCAGGAAAGCGGTACCTACAAAGGTTAGTCTGCCAGGAGCTCTTCCAGGGGCCAGTTTCACAAAACTTGTCATCAGTGACAAATGACAGTATTGTTATAAGCTACTGAAATCCTTGCTTCTCATTGGCTATCAGCAGGTTTGTCACTGATTTTTGTCATTGGTCATTGAAAAAAGGCTTTGTAAACGGGTCCCAGATCATGTCAGAGGACATAGTTGTTAAATCTTTAGTAGGGCCAAGGCCCTGTTTCATAAAACTTGTTATCCATAACAAATACTACATTTCTATGGCATATTTGCTCTCAGCCAATCAAATGCAATGATTTCAGTAGCTTATAACAGTAAATGTAACTTTTTATTGATAACAAGTTTCATGAAACAGGACCCAGTGCATTTTATCACAGGAAACATGTTGAGATGACCTTGTATGGGTTTGCAAACTTGCTAGGGGTTAAGAATCACCCAAGAAAGAGGAATATTTTAATATACATTAGTTAGCATAATTCTTGTCTTCAAGTTTTACGTAGCTTTGTTTTCACTATCTCCTGGATTTACAGGGAAGCCAAATTAATCCATTAAATTCAAAGTGAAGAGCTGAGACATGAAAGATGAATGAATTTCATATCCTCTTTTACAATTCAAATGGTAAGGCCTTGTTTATTAAACCCATGAAGGTAGTCAAATGTTTTGGATGTTCTATTGTTCTATAGATTGAGATGGTGAAGGAGGGCACACCCCCAACCCTCAAGGTACACTTCAAGAGGACTGAAGACGGAGAGGAGTCTTCTATCGAATGCAACACGGTAAGTCTACAAAGCTGCTACTATACTACCGGTATACGCTACTCTTGTAAACATTGTCACTAGCAATTCATTGGAGTCGGTATTCTACATAGTTATCAGCAAAAATATGATTACCTATTATGCAAAAATTATGATATCATCATCATCATCATCATCATCATCATCATCATCATCATCATCCTCATCATCATCGTCACAATTTTTGTTGTTGATAAAACTGTGTTTTATACCCTTCTGCCAGACACGCTACTGTTTATTTGTCTAGTTAGTGAGAGCCAGAATACATTAATTCTATACAAAAGTGAGTTCACATCCTCCAAGCTCTCAAGCCGATGACTGCTAATGGTAAAGTGCAGAAGGACTTTCTGTTATCACAAACTAATGACCGCATGAATGTTTTTGTGCCTGCAGTACTGATAAGTGAAACAATTCTTCCATGATTTTTTCCTTTTTGATTGTAGGTCCTGATGGCAGTAGGAAGAGATGCCTGTACCACAGAGCTTGGACTTGACAAAGTTGGAGTCCTCACCAGTCCCAAGTAAGTAAATCTCCTTTCCAGTTTAAAGTTACTCTGTAACATTGCCTCCTATTCTGAAAAAAAATCCTGGATTTAGCTCATGCTGCAATCATAATTATAAACCTTTATGTCAGTCAGGAATCCCATGACTTTTACAAGCCTGTCTGATTATCAAGATATTCATGATTGGAAACTGAAATTCCATTTTTTGTTTTCCTAACGGTTTGTATAACACTACAGGCTATTGGGGGAAATGAGTATTGTAAAACCGGTCACTCAAAGGCTTTTACTTTTTTTGAGGCACTTCATGATCATTTTGAAGCTAGGGCTTCAATATTACACCATATCATAGACACTGATAAAACGTAGGGGCCATGCATCTCAGATATAACATTGTAAACGATGCCTGTTAGAGAGACAAAAGGAATGATCTTTGAAATAACCCAAAGCCTTCCTCATGAGAACTACACCGGAATGACAGGTTACAGTGGACAGGACACTCTGTCCCTCAGATAGGACATTTAAAGGCCCATGTAGGGAAGAGTCGCTACCTTCGCACGTTAAGAATCCACTAAACGATTTGTATAAGAGTAGAGGGAAACCCTGGTGTAGTGGTCCACCTGCACATCCCCATTCAGTTATACCGGGAGGATAGGCCTGAGGGTTACAGTGGTTTAGTTCACTTTTCGCCTCCCAGGCGCAGGTGATGCCAAAAACTTGATGATTGTCTGCCATTTTTTCAGATGTGTCATTAGTAGGAAAGGGGTTCAGTTGTCCTCTGGCAGTCAGATGATAGTGCAATGCATGACCAATTTGGAGTTTCCTTTGATCGTTTCTCTCCTTCCCAAGACGATTTTAAAGCCTGTCTGCACTAGTTTTGCCAGGGGGATTAGACCTCCCTGCAAGGTCACTGACAGTTGGTTATCTCATCAAATCAGCTCTCAATTAACAATTAAGAAAAAGAGGATCATTGGGGACCAACAGGCACCGATTAGGCATTGTTTGCTATATAGAGGGCGCAAGTAGCTATAAGTAGTGCAGTGGGGCTTTAACTTTAAATGCTTGCTTACCTTTCAGGAATGGGAAGATCCCATGTACGAATGAACAGACCAATGTGCCGCACGTCTACGCTGTAGGAGATATCCTAGAGGGTGGCCATGAGCTCACACCAGTAGCCATTGAAGCAGGGAAGCTTCTAGCCAAGAGACTCTACTCCACTAGCACTCTTCAAGTGAGTACTAATCCCCTTTCTTTGTTGTGCTTTTAAATCCAATCAGGACACCCACATCCGCAATCGCCCACATTCTGTTGATTTGTTGTTGTTGTTAGTTTTTATGGCGTTTTCCATTATTGTTGGATGATTTTTGCCATTTTCCCCATAATCACATACATTCTGTTTGATGTAATGGCATCTTCCTTTATACAACTCACTCCTGGATCCCAATCAAATGATTGGTCAAAGGCGGTCGTGTGTGATTCATTTACTGAAACTATCCCAAGTTTTTCCATGAAGAAGCGTGCAATAGTTCCCAGAACTATCAAACAATTTTTAAGTACACGATGCGCAGATATATATCTCGAATGGCACATGAACAACTGAGTAATTGTGACAAAAAACAGATGTGGATTACTGCAAAAGATATTGACAGTAGGCTGTCATCAAGACAGAAAGCATCCCTAATAACCTTTGTCCTTTTTTAATGACTCAATGACAAGGCTTTTCTTAAACAAGGGATGAGAGAAGCCAAGATTGTGTCATCGTGACAAAAATCAATGCGAAATTGTTTTTGGACTGACACAACACTGTATAAGGGCTTTTGACCTGCATTCATTGCTTCAGCCCAAACTTGGTACAAGAAGAATTGACAATACTTTTTTTCTAAAGGCTGCTGCTCAGTCATCTGTGGTACCAGAGTTATGAATAAGGTATCATGAGACAGAGGAATAGTAACTATTTAAAATTAAATGGAATTCATGGTCACAAAGGTAATAACTTCTAAATGGGATTCTTCTAAATTTGGGTATACCTTTTTGTTTTGGGTACACACTATATAGTTTACTTTTCACTTTGCTTTTCTCTCTTTCTCTCTCTCTCATTCTCTCTCCCCCTCTCTCTGTTTCGTTACTGTTTCGGTGGCAGCACCAATAAAGCCTAGCTGTCTCCACATTCATATGACATTTTTGTTGTTGTATTCTATTGTAAATATTTCTCTTTAACTTGTACGTTATGTTTTGTATTTTGTATGTTGTTATGATGTTTTTGTGATGAATGAAATAAAGATTAATTCAATTCAATTCAATTCAATTCAATTCAATTCTATCTTCCCTCTCTCTCTCTCTCTCTGTTCCCAATGCAGTGTGACTATGTGAATGTACCTACCACAGTCTTCACTCCTCTTGAGTACGGAAGCTGCGGTCTCCCCGAGGAGGATGCGGTGGCAAAGTATGGAGAAGAGAACCTTGAAGTAAGAAGTAGTTTCAGTATCTTAATTTAATTAAATTTAATTTAGGAACTTTACATTAATCTTGATCTAAGGACACATGAACGAACAATTATCTTTTTAGGGGTATTCTCAGGCTGCGTGTAGTTTTCTGCAAGATTTTTCAAGTAGTTTCTGTGAATTTCAAGTGAGGCAAAGCATTCAGAAAGAAAGTGGTCAATATTTTAGATGGTAAATCATTACAGATTTGTACTCCTTGAATTGGCAGCGTATTGGCATGATTTGAAATATTTCCATATTGCATTGATTGAATTTGACTATTCATATTTCATTATTATCAGGAATCTTGCTGTCTATAAGAAAAGAAACCTATTGTGATCATCTATTGCTTTTTGTAATAATTCAATCAATTATTTTCTAGGTTAACTTACTACAGTAACAACTTTAGATTAATTTTTCGCCCTCTTTTGCCTATAAATGTTATAATAAAACTCTATAATTTGTCTGTTCTGTTTTCAGGTCTACCACACCTTCTTCCAGCCTTTAGAATTCACTGTATCACACAGAGAAGTCAATGCTTGTTATGCTAAGATCATCTGTGACAAGACAGCCAATGTAAGTCACAATAAATGTTTTTATTTTTATTGTTATTTTCATTGTTGTATCTTAGTTGAGGGCTGCGGGCACGTCAAGCTACTGTGTTTATTCTGTAGCCCTCCTGCATCTTATGTATGTTAATTATGCATTCAATATATTTGTTTAATTTCGTATATTATCTGTATAAAATTAGGTACACTTGAAATATTGTATCAAGACATATTATGTTCATGAAAATGTAGAGTGAAAAAGAAAGAAAAAAAGACAAACAAAAATTGAAAATGGAGAGAGAAAGACAAAAAATTCTTTGAAAATCAAAAGCAAATCAATGGAAAAGTGAATTGGGTTTTTCATGGACTTTGTTGTAACAAAAAGAAGACAACAAAATGATCATTTATGATAATTTGGTACTGTGCGTCTCGTTTGTTGTCTGTAGAGGAATGTATATCATGTACTTTGGCACAATTTGCAGCAGCTAAGTATTTAGACAAACCGAGGATGCTTTTGTTGGGTTTCCTGTTGGGTTTCCTATTAAGTGTGACAAAAATATGATACATCCATGGTTTCCTTTATTAGAAGTAAAACTTTAAAAACTATTTTTGTTAGAAACCTTGCAAGTTGCGAATCCTTTTTTGACATACCAGGTATCTGATTAGAAACACTAATGGGTTTTCCTAAGAATTTTGTCTATGGCTTGAGAGATCTATAAAAAAAATTAGCTAATTTTAGATAATAAATGGAAGGAATTATCATCTGTGGCAAAGTAATCTATAATTTCAATGTTTCAGCTCACCATTTTTAAAACAATGATTAGAGATGATTGTAAAACACTAACATTTCTCCTTTAAGTCTTTAACTTGAATATTTGACCTAGTGCTGTAGCCGAACCGCCGAACCGAACGGAAGTTCGCCGAACATAGCACTTCCGAACCGAACCGAACGCAAAGGCCTGGTTCGGATGTTCGGCAGAAAAATGTTAACATTTTCGAAAGCTAATAAACTTGTCATTTTGTACCTAATTTTCATGTCATGATTGCTCATTTTATATTTACTTTTTTTCCCATTTTCCGCCTTTGTGATTTATGGCTATCCAGTGTACGGTGCGACTTCACTGGCGCCATTTAAAACCCAAATCCTGACCGCGCTACGTCGTGATCGCAAGCTATAAACAAGAATACATGTGCATGATCAAAACAAGTTCAGCTCAAACCCATTTAACAAAAAAACAAAAAAATAATAATTGTAACAATATCGGAGCAAATTTTACAATATAAATAATGAAATAAATATATATTATAGTATGGTATTTATTTATTCATGAAAAATAGGGATTTTTTATTTTTCCTATTGAAAATAAAAACTTATAAAAAACAGTTATTGACGAGCCTGAATTGCTATTCAAGATGGCATCTTTCATCACTCTAACATTAGACAACAACCGTCTCTGAAAATCTTGCAAAATTATCATTTATTGACAAATTGAAAACATGATTCTTTTAAAATTGAAAATACAACCCGATTCAAGACGGAAATACGAATGTAAGTAGTACTTTTCTTCACAAATAATTATGTTTAGAGCAGTTTTTTAATGTGAAATTTGTGCTGGTCGGAAGCACTGTATTTCAGCAGGAGCGGGCAGAAGTCCTTCGTGCTGGTCGGGCCCTGACGGCCGGCCCGCCCAGTGCCAGCCGCCGTGGCTATAACTCTGCTTGCTATTATATTACCGAACCCCGAACCGAACCAAGTTCGGGTGAAAAATTGCCGAACCGAACCGAACATGAACATAGCGTCTGACTTACAGCACTAATTTGACCTGTTATCAGTGATAAATGAGAATAATATGTTTACAATAGCACCGTAGGGCTTACATATTGAAAGTATCAATATTATTTCATTAGAAATAATATTTCTCTAATTGATTTGAATGCTAAAACAGTTAATGCTAAGAAACTTTTGATAGGTTAATTTTTTTTATTTTTTTTTATTCGTTGTTGGGCTTGTTCTTCCTCTCATGATGATTAATACAATGTTTGTGTGCATGTCGGCTAATTTTGAAAACTGGTGGAAAGTCTTCAAAAACAAGAAATAAATGTTTTTTTATCTTCTTTGTAGGAGAAAGTAGTGGGATTCCACGTCCTTGGGCCAAACGCTGGTGAGATGACCCAAGGGTTTGCAGTAGCGATGAAGGCTGGGGCGACCAAAGAACACTTTGATTCAACCATCGGTATCCACCCTACATGCGGTGAGGTAAGTAAACCGATGACCGCAGTTAAAGCTGCTTTAATAATGACCACCAGTATCTAAAGATGGCAATTTTCGTTTCTCAATAAAACATGTACTAAAGGAATCTGTACATCAAAACCACCCACTCTTGAAGACCATTTTTCTTGTCTCCCTTGAGGTTTTTTATACAAAGGTTTAACTGCATGTCGGTATAAACTGATGACCACTGTTGAACCTGCTTAACAACTGCCTGTAAAGAAAAGTTTTTGGTTTGGAGGGACAGTTTTTTTAAACTTAAAACAGAATTTCTCACTAATACATTAAACTGTATGTAAATACCACCTTTTTTTTCATCTCCATTTTATAGTCTTTCTTTGCAGGTTTGACTGTACTGCATTTTCAGGAGTAAGACACACTTTGTTTACTAAAAGAATACAGCCAACATCTTTGCTTCAGTATCGTGTTGTACAAGTAGAACATTCTGAATAACATGTACTCTTTTTTTTTGTTCTTCCCCCACAGCTCTTCACTTCAATGCATGTTACCAAACGCTCAGGTCTAGATATAACCCCTTCGGGCTGCTGAGGTTAAACCCTACCGCTCTAATCCCCTTCTGTCACTGAACTGGTTTACCTCCAAGAGATAGCATGTAGGAGATATTCCCCTTTACAAGAAAACTTGACAACTGTGTGCACTGTTTAATCATTTTGTATTAATCCAACGTAGATCGTTTCATAACTGTCCTTAAATCATTCGTTTGTTAATTAAGGTGAGTAGATCTTATTCTCATAAATATAGTTTGTGCTATGCTTGTAATATCTACTTTACAGATATGTAAATATTTACTTGATCCTTTAGCAGTGAAGTTTAGACATTTTGTTAATTTAGCATCCTAGTAATTTTCCTGTCTTCCTCACTGTGTAATAACCATGATTTGTAGAGAGACACATATGGAAACAAATCTTTAAATAAAAGAAAAATAAAAAAATCTTGAGCAATACCTTGTGCACACAGCTGTAAAGTGTTAATTTCTTGGAGGTAGATTAGATCGATGATGGAAGGGTGTGAGTGGTGGGGTTACTTCGCTTTTTTTCTCGAAACTCCTGTGAATTCTGGAGCTGCGGCAACGTTAATGCACAGCACTATGATGGACGACTTTGTAAACCCGCATCGCGGAGCGAAGCCGACTTGACGATCCAGTCATGGAGTTTCTACCTACTTTTTTTTATTGACATTGTAATCCAGCTATGACACAGCTCATTCATTTAAGCAAGTCTTAAGTTATTCTCTCTTTTACATATTTTTTTTTAATTAACCTTTATGAAGAAAAATGTAAATCTTAGGGTCAAATATCATTCGGTGCCCGCAGAAGTAGGATATAATGCGAGTTTGTACAGGGATGAACATGCAGTCAGTTCTTGTCTGGATGTATTTCAATAAACTTACATGTAGGTATTTCAGCCAGGCTTTCAAACTGATGACATATCGCCTGCAATGAACATTCAAGATTTGAAGCATTTGAATCCATGAAGAAATTTCAGCCAGTCAAAGGTATTTGTCGCCTTAACAATTTGGGTACCATGTGTTTCTTCGCCTCACTAACAATAAGACGTGCTATAGCTGGATTTCATTGTCGCAGTATAATGTCATGTTCTGTAGAATGATCTGTCAAAAATCATTATCAGACCCCAAAAACAACAACAACAACAGTTGATTTGAGATTGTGTACAAAAGATATTTGATGCTAGATATATCACTGCGTATTTCTGAGATCCCCTATGTACCATATTGATATAATGTAAACTGGTAACACAGTTCCCTTTTTTAAACATGTTTTTCATATATAAAGTTATCTATGATGTATTTGATGACATTTTGCTACAAATTTGGAGGGGAATGGGCTATAATGATAGAATTCATAATTATCATTTTGACACTTTATCTTCAGGTATCATTTAGTGGTCTAATATGTTGAGGTATGTTTTAATTTAGTGAAATTTGAATGTATTACAAATTTGTTCTGCAATTTGCAGAAGTGGAATATGAAAAATATATAGATATATATATATATTTTGTCTTATTCAATAATGCTGTCATGGGTTTCTGATGTCAATTATACATTTGAAAGTTGAATGTAGATTATTTTCGATGCGCAGCCTTTTTTGTGTTACATCCTGTATAAAAAGTGTTCAGAAAATTGTGTTGCTTATCTATCATTTAAAGTATTGTATGTTTTCTGTAGAGTAATTGACTATGGATATTTATATTTTGGCTCAAGAATTTGATACTTGTGAATTTTATGATTGAAGCAAGCATATAAATGCTAAAGAAGGAAGTATAACCTTTCGACAAAAGTATTATTATTTTATGAATAGAATACTTTGAAGAAACAAGTAGATCCAAAAGACCTAAGTTCATTTTCTTTTAAGGACATTTTTTGCGGTATATCTGCAGCTATCTTCATACAAAACATTTCTGTAGAAAGTAACATATTCCCATTCTGTATTCTATTGAATACAATTAAAGCTAATCTCGAGCTCTTGTAAAGGAATTGTTTAGACGAACTGGCTAAATATATAATTATGAATCATGCAATAGGTTTAGGTGGATTGTTTAGACAGCAAAATACTAACACTGTCTAGAAATTACATTCACTACAAATGACAACTCGTATTTGCACTTTAAATACGTGAAACCAACATGTTGCACTTGCATTAGAAACTAATTTGATTTTCTTATCTTGTGTTGCTTATTAATCTGCTATGACATAGTTTCTACCAGAGCCATTTAATAGGCAGATTATTATTTGCACTTAAAGATAAAGTTGAGTTCTGGTCATGTGATTGCATTGTGAAAGAAACTGTGTGGAATCTTATCAGAAAAGGTTGATCATCTAGTATATAAGTATTTGTGTGTATTGCTAGGTTCTGGAATCATCAAAATGATAAGAAATTTGGCCAAATCATGGCAAAGTTACAAGCACTGTAAACAGAATGATGTATATGGGACTACACGAGCACATGGCGAAAAAAACCTCCCCCCCCCCCCCCAATTTTTACGATGTTTCATGTCATATTTAGAATATAAAGGCATTTGATTGAAGAGCCATGCTTTTCAGGGAACATGTTTAATCTGATGTTCTTTCACCCTTGCATAATAACAATGATAACGCTCACAAATTATTTTGTACCTCTTCCCAGAACTCGACCTTCTCTTTAAGTGCTAGTTCTGTTTTTGTTTCATGAGAAATTATTCTCCATCATTACCAGAACTCATGATGACCTTTATTTGACCTAGGCAGTGTAAATAAATCGTAAGATGTGGATTATTTTTGTTGATTTTAGTGCTGTGAGTATAGGGACAGGAATGAGGAGTTAAATCACGTGCCTGTCTAATAAATGTGTGTGTGATATTTAAATCTAGAGAAATCAAGAAACCTTGCAAATAAATGTCTGTTGGCCAAGTATTAGCGAATCAGGGAATGTCCCTGAAAATGTCCCTGAATGATATTCTATTTTCTCAATTTTAATTGTGAATCAAGTAAACATTTTCAAGATAAAGAATTGTACATACTGATGAGATAACATGAACATGTTTGTTGAAATGACGAAAAGGGTATTCCCCCTCTCCCAACCCCCATCTAAAAGTAAGAACCCTCGATAAACAAGAAAAATTTGATGGATTAATATCAGTTTGGCATCGATAGTTATTAATTCACATAAGACTCCATTGTTTTCATGCAATTGAAATATTTAGACAAAGAAGAGGACAAAAGTTTTCTTTGTTTTAAAACAAAAATGAATACTCATTGCTAAAAGTTGCGTTGTGTGAATAATGAATTTATCATGGATGAAAGGCTATGTTTTAAATTTCAGATTTATAGAGTGGTATAGGAAATCTGGGTTTTATTTTTGTGACCCTCATTAAAATCAGTGTTTGGTAAAGAAATAGAGAAAATATGTATTTGTGGTTATTCTTTATTATTGAAATGGAATTTGCATTGATAATAATTTTAGGCTCTCTTAAACTTTGTATGCAAATTCCTAGCTAAGTCATGTAGGTTGTAGCCTTTTGTTTTATTTAAATATGATTTAAATGTCAGACATAATGATAAGGTATCGTGAAAAAGGATTTTGTCCTGGATATTCAATCAAAAGAAATATTAAATCCTGGCTCAACCTTTCTTATGTATGCCTTACCACAAGGCATTTCTTCAATGGTTGTTTATCTCAATCCAGGTGTAGTAAGTCAGCACACAATAGCTCACATTCGTTCATTGCTGTGCTTTGTTTATCACCAATCCTGTAAAGACAGGCTAATAAAAATCAGGCTATCTCATGTGTTGTGTTTCCTTAAACCTTGTATATATTTGATTTATCCATTAAACTTAAGACTTTTGTCTTGGCCTTTCTATCAAAAGACTGTATAATACATCAATATTATTATATATCTGTGTTCAATTGTCAATAGAAATGATCATTGGTTAGATTCACAGATACTGCATACAATTCATATGACTAATTTATTTTGTAACATGTACAAAAGTTTGATCACATTTTGTATCTATCATTTCAATTTAGTATAATTATGAGTAGGGCATTAGGGCATCTTCAGAATATGAGAATTTCTTAACTTTTTTCTACACACCCATGAGGGTAATTTGATGTGTATTTTGTGAGATAAAAGAAATTGGAAATTCTCTAGAAACTCTTTCTATGAGTTATGAATGGTGAAGCTGGAAACTAATAATAAAGTTATTACTATGTACAATAATCCTTTTTTTATCTTGGTTGCCTAATTTGTGTGATCTTTGTCATCAGATGTATTTTCAATGTCTAAAAAAATATACTGGTTTACTTAAAACAAGCCAAGGTAATTTTGCCCATCCCAGTTATTTGTTGTCTAATAATTATTATTTTATAGCCTTGGTTTCAATAAGTTTCAATACAAACTAGATGGAACTTCGACTGCGCGCAGTCGAAATGATGCCTCCGTCATAGAGCAGTTTTACAAACCAAAACAGAAGAAATTTTTCAAATTCAAGTTCAATTGTAATCCATTAACAGGTTCTCAGAATATCGTGATTACAAGCAATTTCTCATATACATATATGACCCTTTGATCTTTGACCTCATGACCCTAACATCTACTCAGTTCATTGGCTCTGCAAGATGTCCCGAGTTAAATAGTAATCCATCTGTCAGTTCTAATGAGAATGCGTTCACAAGCTATTTTTGCATACATAATGAGCCCATGACCTTTGACCTTTGACCTCATGACCCAAGAATCTACTCAGTTCATTGGCTCTGCAAGATACATACATGATCTAAGTTTGGCAGGAATCCATCAATCTGTTCTAATTATAATGCGATCACAAGCTATTTTTGCATATATAATGAGCCGCATGACCTTTGACCTTGACCTCATGACCCCAAAATCTAATCAGTTCATCAGCTCTGCAAGTAACATACATGACCTAAGTTTGGCAGGAATCCATCAATCGGTTCTTGAGATAACGCGATCACGAGCTGTTTTTGCATACATAATGAGTCGTGACCTTTGACCTTTGACCTCGTGACCCCAAAATCTAATCAGTTCATCGGCTCTGCAAGATACATACATGACCAAAGTTTGGCAGGAATCCATCAATCGGTTCTTCAGATAACGCGATCACGAGCTGTTTTTGCATACATAATGAGTCGTGACCTTTGACCTTTGACCTCGTGACCCCAAAATCTAATCAGTTCATCGGCTCTGCAAGATACATACATGACCAAAGTTTGGCAGGAATCCATCAATCGGTTCTTCAGATAACGCGATCACAAGCAGTTTTTGCATACATAATGAGCCCTGTGAACTTTGACCTTTGACCTCGTGACCCCAAAATCTAATCAGTTCATCGGCTCTGCAAGATACATACATGACCAAAGTTTAGCAGGAATCCATCAATCGGTTCTTCAGATAACGCGATCACGAGCAGTTTTTGCATACATAATGAGCCCTGTGACCTTTGACCTTTGACCTCGTGACCCCAAAATCTAATCAGTTCATCGGCTCTGCAAGATACATACATGACCAAAGTTTGGCAGGAATCCATCAATCGGTTCTTCAGATAACACGATCACGAGAACGGGACGTACGGACGGACGTACGTACGGACGGACGGACGGACGGACGGACAGACGGACGGACGGACAACCCGAAAACATAATGCCTCCGGCTACTTCGTAACGGAGGCATAACAAAGAATTTTCTTGAGGGGTTTGTTTTAATAAGGTTCCACAGAATAAGGAAACTTATGCTTGCCTCTTCTTTTTGAGATACATGTATTTTTGAACAATGAATTGCCATTACCGGTAGATGTATTCGGTATTAGATTTCTAAAAAAACGTTATATAGCTAATGTAGTTAATGTGCAAAAATGAAGACACATGAAGCCAATAACAGTTTTAAATGAATAAGATTTTATGAATTTATTATATTATTACCTGTAGAATACTCAAAATTTAGTACAAAGTATGATACAAAATATAGTTGGACGGAGAATAGGTCAATCAAGGCTTGAAGAAAGACATGGTGATATAACAATCGGGGCTATCATGGCACACAAAGAGGTATAAAAATAGCTTAGAGAAACCTTACGTGCTACATTATAAGTACAAAAAACACCCATGCAATCTACCCATTGTACGCAATCCCAACCGATTTAGAAAGGTAATGCAAGTTGTGATAAAATCTGATTTTTGATTGGTCGATGGTTGGAAACCTCCCCAAGTCTGGTAGCTTTGTGCAACTTTCTGATGGAGAAAAACTGTGAAAGTCTTATAGCCTCACACATTTTAATGCCTCTTTCAAACCACTACCCTATCACCACTTCCTAAATCTGATCACATTCTGATTAAGTGTAATGGGTACCCAGAGTTGCTTTTTTTTCATTGACATTAAAGAAAAACCAATCATGGTATGATTGGTATCTACAGTATACACACCTGAAAGACATGATTCCATTGTTAAATATAAAGATTTAAAAATATTTACAGCTCTATTATTTCATTGAGATTTACAGACGTCACATTTGATTTTCATAAAACTCTACAGAATTGTATTACATTACAAAACACACCACAAAACAAACACTTATTTACACATGTAAAATACATGAAATAAATAGAGTATATTTCAATAAAAATTGTCATTTTCATTCAGTATAATTTTCTGACAGAGAGGAAAGCATTTGATAGAATTTGAATTCAAAAGATTTTAGGATTATACATTCCAAGTTTTTGTTGATGTTCTCAATTCTCTTCAGCATTATAAATCCTAATATATTTTTATTATAATATCAAGACTTCCAAAGTTGATATTGTTTTCAAGAATGAATTAAATTTACATATTTCAATAAAAGTACTCTGTTGAAGTACCTTTCTACGTAAAAGTGAGACAAAACTATGTTACATGAACAGCACACATTACACACACAATGCTATACACTTTAATTTGATGGCCATCACATATATTCACTACTTTTTTATATAAAGATGGATAAAAAGTTGCCTAGATTATCAAATATGCTCTAATCAGTGATTTTGGTGTTCATGATTATCCATTTTCTTGAGTTCTCCAAATTGTTCATTGAATTTTAAAAGAAAGCAGAAAATCAAGACACCATATGTGCATATTTCTGAATCTTGCTGTTGGTGAAACTTAAAAGTAAGGCACAGTATTTTGATCTTCGGTAGGCAGATACAAAGACCATGATATATTTGATATTAAAATGAATACCTTACCTGTGAAGGAAATGCATGACCTATTGTACTTCATACAGGTGAATACAAGCACATTTACATGGACAAATAAGATAAATGATTTGTTCTCTGAAAATTAAATCAATGCATTACAGTAGTTTGTTCTCAGCAAGAGGATTTTTCAGAGTGATAGCTCTGGCTTGCTTAATAATGACAGCTTGTGCAGACACCTATTTCTTTTCCTTATGGCGAGCTCTCATTGATCCCGCAGAACCGGGCATATCATTGACCCCACCCATCGCCCCGCCCTTCTGCAGGGAGCTCGCAGAACCCAGCGCCATCTTCCTCTCGTCCTCACTGGCCCACGAGGGCACCGTAACCTTCCGCACGTCCATGTCTTCCTCGTCGTACGCAGGAGCAGGATCGGGAGACGCCAACGCCGCCTTTCTCTCCTCGGGACTGGCCCAATTGAGTGCTGTCACCTTCAATTCAATTCAATTCAAGGTTTATTAAAAATTATCTTCGCAGCCAGAGAAGGCTGAATTGCGATACAATTCACAGATAAAAACATGCAAAATTACTAAAATAAACATATCAATTACAATGAACATAGATTGGCATAAATTAAAAATCAAATATAAAATATATAAACAGAAAACCAAAGAGTTCAAAAGTGAGTTTTAGAAAAATGGGTTGTTCAAAATACATCAGGAGTTAAGCGATTATTTAAATTTAAAACCATTGTAGACATCTAAAGACAAGATGAGAAATTGCAAAAATTCTCTTCTTAAAAAACAACAAATGGTTACCTTGCGCATGTCCATGCTGGAACCGCTGTGGTCTGATGACGTTGTGGCCTGCTCCATCCTGTTGATCACATTGTCAGGGTAACTGGGATCCTGGAAGATGGCTATACCCTGATCAGCCATGTTCCAAGCATCGCGGTCTCCGCTGCTGTCACGCATCAAGACTAGGATCTCATCTAGTTGCAGGTCTTTTGCTTTCAGTCTGTGGGTAACAATCAACAAAGACATACATTACAAAAGTATATATTTTAGAAACGATAGAGACAAAGGGCCAAATTCACAAAGGAGGTTTAAATCTTCAATTACATAACCCATGGTCTAAAAGACGCGTGCAAGGCAAGGTACGCTAATTTTTAAACCATGGGTTATGTAAATGAGGGTTTAAATCATGGGTTAAATTAAACCTCCTTTGTGAATTCGTGCCAAAGAGTTTGAAAGCAAAGATTGAAAACAACAAGACTAGGGGAAAACTGTGCAAGTCATAAAGCATGTAGTCTTCCTAATACAGCACCAGTTGGTCTTCTTCTCTGATTGAACAGCTCATAATACCTTGACTATTACAAACAACACTTAGGAAAACTGATATCATGCACAACTGACCATCTAAACAATTCCTTCCTAAATCTGGTTTCACTGTTTGGAGTGCTGTAGCCTTGATAAAGAATGTTTTTGTTTAAATATCAAAATAGAGCCTTCAGTCTTTGCAACTGTACATGTGTAATGGCCTAAATGACATGATTAAAGAATTCCTAAACATACAACATCCTACAATCAATACACATAAACAGTTCCATAATATTAGTTGGAAATATTGTATGTGGACTTATTTCCACGGATGCATTCAAAAAATTCAACTTACGCTAAGCTTCTCTCTTCCGTAGCAGACATGATGATCTTGGTCACAACCTTCTGTAGGGTTGGTTCCTTGGTTTGTACAAACTGAGTCAGTGTGTTGGTTAGACTCTCCTGAGATAGCAGATTATCACAAGACTAAAGAGGGAAAAAGAAGAGTATATACATGTTTACAAATAGAATTTCAAATACTTATTTGATGATATTCAAATCATTCCGATATTTGTTACAAAAGTGGTTGAAATTGTCTACCATAATTGTTTTTCTACATGTTAGCTACTTTCATTTGTAGTAAATAATAGACTCTTTTTAAAATTGCATATAATAAGGGTTTGCAATACAAAGTTGAGAATCTCAAACTAACTCTAATATTACATGAATGACAAGACACAATACAGTGATCATTCTATATCCTTCTCTTTGTGAGGATGACTTTTAAATTGAATAATGTAGCCTTGTTACAATATAAACTACCGTATACAGATACCTGACCTCATAAACATATTGCATTCCTTGCAACCCTTGTGCAGACCAGTTGATTGTGTAATTAAATCTTCTTTTTGATGGTAATTAAAAAATATATTAAAAAACAAAAACAACCCACCTCAACGTTCTCAGCAAAGTAGAGTAGGATCTTGCCTGCCAGGAGGTAGATACCAGCATCCAAGCTATTACTAGTGATGTTCAACAGATTCGGCAACAGATCCTCCTACAAATCAATCAAAGAATTATACATATAAGTTTTAAAAATTAAAAATAGTGGTATAGTCACACCTCACCTGAGAGGCAACAACTTGACAACCCCTACCCCCTCCCCCCCCCCCCCTCCCACCTCCACAAAGAACTTAAATTGGCATACACACCTACATACACTTTACTGCAGTCAACTTTTCATCACAGGTTTATTTGAAACACAAAAACATCATTTTAAAGTCCTTGCATTAAAACTTAACATGAAAATCTTTAAACTATTAAATCACAGCTGTACCATTAGTTTCCCCTAATAAAGAGAAGATGACAATATTGAATACAAAATATAAACAGTGAAACCTGTCTATAAAGACCACCCATGGGAGACAAGCAAGGTGGTCTTTATAGGCAAGTGGTCTGTATGTACAGGCTCCTATAGTACATGTTTCAATGAGAAACTAGTTTCAAGGGAAACTAAAAAAGTGGTCTTTGTAGACAGGTTGTCACTAAAGCAGGTTGACTGTATATATAAAAACTAATCCATTACAAGTATAACAATGTTTACATGATGGATGCATTAACTTCTAAATCTTGTTGTTTGAAGATATCCCTGTTGAAATAGTCCTTAAAGGTACCTGTTCCAGAATGACTTCGGAGCTCTCTATGGCGATGAGTTCCAAGGTCTGGAGAGCGAGGCGCAGAGTCTCGTTATCTTGGCTGGTACACAGTGACACTAGGGCACCAGCTGGTGAAAAAAGTGGAAGAGCAGCAACGAAAGTTAAAATTACATCTATCAAGTAGGGTAGAAAGATGAGATGAGTTGACATGATGGGGAAGGGTTTTTCTGTTTAGAAACTCAAATCTTTTTTATCTTGATTTTATTTCATTTTTGATTTATTTTCCACTCAAATATCCAAAAATTAAAATGACATATATAAACCATACAGTATTACAATATATAATAGATCAAATAAATTATACAAGTAACGAAATACTGATAAGTATGTACGTAATAAAATAAGTTTACAGAGTACATTTAAGTTTGAGAATAAGACAAAATATTTGATATTCCATGATTTAACTGAGAGGGGGAAAAACGGAATCTCAGACATTCTTTGACATTCAATCCTTGACAGTAAAGCAACAACTTTTCATAACAAATGAGAGTAATTGATGTTCACAAGTGTAGTGGAGACAGATAGCCATCAAAGTTATAACCTTAATATTAGTGTTGGTTAGTATTGGTCTCCTATAAAACAAATATACACATAATTCAGGGATATAAAGAAGGTAAGTAAGCTCCTCTAAATTCCGATACTGAATCACAAAGAAACCCTGTACAATACTTTGCTATTGCAGTTGGGTCTCAGGGTGTTATTTCTTCTGAAAATACGAAACGACTTAAATGAATTTGGTAAACTAACAAAGTTTAAATATGTTCAGAATTTTGATTTACTTGGAGTGATCATGCTAGCCATCTGGCTTCTAATTTCTGCACTAAAGGCCAGGTCCAGGAAGATCCCTGCCACGTATCGCCTGGTCGTATCAGATCCAGTCCTAGCAGCGTGGGCCAAGTCCTCTAAGCCACGGTCTGCAATCACAGCATGTTTGTTGTCTTCCGAGTCCGACACGATGTAGGAGAGAGTGGTGATTGCTTCTTGGACCAGACGAGTGTTGCGTGAATGGAGGAGGGTGGTGAGAGTTCGTATGCCACCACTCTCAACAAATTGGTCCTGTGGTAAAGGGAAGAAGATATGTTAAATATTGTTTTTAAACATACATGTTTGTTAAATTTAATAGTTGTTTATTTTCTACACTATTCCCCCCTACCCCATGCCCCCCCCCCCTCCCCCCCCCCCCCCCCCCCCCATCCCCATATGAAAAAATCTGTAAGCTAACAAAACTACTTACAGTTCATTTAATAATAATAATAATAATAATATTGGATTCTGATATAGCGCACGTATCGACCTTGCAAGGTCCTCAAGGCGCTCCAACATTACCCGGCTATGCTAGGCTGCCAATTTCGACGCTCACAGCATTTTAAGGAATTTCTTCCTGCCCATTTAACACCTGGGTGGAGAGTGGCAAATGTATATCAATGTCTTGCCATAGGACATTTAGGATACATCATACATTTGGAAATATCTTGTTGAAAAGGAAGCTATCAAAATGTCCAAGGAGCTATAATATTGCCTCTAAATTGCAAACATACAGACAATTCATCTGGTTCAGTTTCACCCGACAATCAAACAAAAGATAAGAGACAAGAGGCTTATCTACACTGCTGACTCTTTTATTGTTTTATTAATTTAAAGCAACTTCATCTCTTAGACAGCATTGACTTAAGTGCAAGTTGAGATGTTTCTTACCTGAATAGCTGGGACAATGAGAAGCTCAGCCAAGGCCTCGGTGGCATACTCCTGAATGGCTTCATCGGATGACAATCCAAGCGTGATCAGAATCTCTAACCTGCAGTGACAAAGATGGAGACACTTCATTCATAAAATATCTTAATATCATAGACACTAATATTGAAGTAATAGTACAAGTAAAAGTATTGTGAGTAATATAGTCCCTCGGAGAGGACTTAAAGCCGTCTGTCCCCTATAGTTGCTTACTTACAAGCAGACAACATGCTTTCTTAGCAGTCAGGTAAAACAATCATCAAACAAACAAAATATAGTACATCTATGTCCTCATGCAGTCAAAAGAAAGATAAAGCCACTCAAATTCAAATGTACTGTTTGACCACTTGCTGATTTCATTTTAGTTTTACAGTATCACTATGTCCCACAGTGGGTGAATTCCTTCAAGTATTGATTTCAGCACCATGCATGTAAATGCAAGAAGTCTTTAAAGAAAGTTTCATCAGTTTAACACACTTATATCATCTATCTCCATAATTATGTCCATCTACAAACACGATCCTGATTCATAATACCCTGTGTTTATTACTTCCTAGCTTCAATTAGAACTAAAATCTTACCCTCCTTCTGCCACGATCCTGAACTTGCTATCATCTCCGGCCGTGGCGAGTGTTGCCAATTCAAAGGCAGCCTGCCGTTGCTCCTTCAACCTGGGATCAACAAATAATGATAATGAATTAAAAGTTGGACTCCATTTCTAGAGGGTTAAAGTACAATACCGGAGCAGGAGATTGCACAAGAATAAATGTGATCAATAATTCAATAGGAAACAAAATAAAACAAGAGAGTGCAATGACATTGTTATATTCAAATAATTCATTCTAAGAAACAAGAAATACATGTAACCCATGTTATTTGATGTTGATATAAAAAATCTACAAGTGTAGGTTAAAATAAAATTTGAATATTTTTCTGAAGATAGGTACAATCAAACCTGCTTTAATGACCACCTGTCTACAAAGACCACTTTTTGTTCTCCCTTTAAAATGGATTCTCATTGAAACATGTACTATAGCAACCTGTACATAAAGACCACCTGCCTATAAAGACCACTTTTCTTGTCTCCCTTGGGTGGTCTTTATAGACAGGTTTCACTGTATATGAAAAATGTTTTTGTTGTAAAGTGGTTGATATCCCATCCTGCTGAAGATTTTTTTTTAAATCACACTAATCGCAAATTTCATAATAAAGTACTAAGGCTGACCTTCCGTTCTTGGCGATCTCAATGACCTTCTCGACATCACGGCTGATGACGAGCTCCTTCTCCAGGTAGTCGCCGACCTCGAAGCGGAAGTTGTAGAAGAGGGACCATCCTGCCGACCAGATACCAAACATGTAGATGACGTGGAGACCGTAGAAGACCAGAGAATAGATGATGTTTACATACAGGAGACTGCAAGTATCATCGTCATCATCAATCGGAGTGCAGTCAAAGTTCTGATAGGAAGTTGGAGATTAAAAAAGTCAATGAAGTATTTGCAAATACAGTGGAATTTCAACAATAAGACAGTAAGGATTTGAAGTTGCTCACCATGCAAATGATAGTAGTAGTAGTGGTGGTTATTTTACCTGACTGCTAAGAAAGCATAAATGCTTGTTAGAGAGCAACCAGAGAACCGACGGCTTTAGGTCCTCTCCGAGGAACCTGGTAATGAGGATCAATGCCTTACCAAAAGGCACTCCCTCTTCTACTTGGTTTCAAAAACAGGTCGCCAGATTAGAGACCACTGCTCTACCAACTGAGCTATCGCGCCTCCTCAAATGATTTTCCGTATTACTATTGCCTGTTCAGAGCCAGAAGTGCATTAACTCTGTGTTACAGTTCGAGTTAACACCATTCTGCCTCCACACAGATTAGATGGTCCTCGCCATATTCTGTTAAAACACTGTGTCCACTAAATGACAATTGAAGCAGCGGAAATGTTCTTAACTCACAATCTTGAAATATTATATAAAATTGTCATGATTAAAATCTACTTTCTGACCAATCATACTGCACAATTGTCAAGCTACCTCTTTTTCTCCATATGTGTATTCCTGGCCCATATGGTCCTTGTGAGGGACAGTTTTAGAGTCTTATCCAACTTTATACTTACCAGGACAGATAGAAGTGAAAGGATGGCCAATGCTACAGAAGCTCCCCAGTTTAACATTGTCAGCACATTGAAGATTGCTATGAAATATCTGGGCCTGGAAATGCAAACATATAGATCTCAAATAAGTGTTGATTATGAATCCGACTACTGAAATATATCATAACTTTTTGTTTGCACCTTTAAACATTAAAAACAATTGATTATTCATATCATTGAGATAGAAACAAATTAAAAACACATTATTTTGTAAAAACAAGAATAGAAACAGCTATGGGATCAAGCTGTCTGCTAACAGCCAGAAGGGTGTTAAATCATATTATTTGACACAGAGTCAACAACCTTCTGACTCTCAACAGAAAGTAAAGACTACAAAATCACACCTAGTACAGACTCATTAATGAAAACTCTCAATTTTCTAACAAAAAGAATGAAAAAGTACTCTGAATTCATACACACAATGTTAAACGTGAGGTGCTGTTTGATCGGGGGGGGGGGGGGGGGGGGGGGAGGGGGACGTTTCACAAAACTTGTCATCAGTGACAAATGACAGTGTTTGTTACAAGCTAAAGAAATCCTTGCTTCTGATTGGTTATCAGCAGATTTGTCACTGATTTTTGTCATTTGTCATTGAAAAAAGGCTTTGTGAAACAGGTACCTGGTCTTACCAGAGACTGGAGGGTCCAACGAAGCCAGCTTTGTGGGAGTATGACGGACATTGGATCAGACCATAGAGGGCAATCACTCCCGTCCATAGGGCAGAATACCAGTAGGTTGTGAAGAATGCAAACAGGACAAATAACCAGTTGATGTAGACAGAGGCCTGGAATTAAAATAGAATTACATTTCAATGTTTAATAGACTGATACAACAAAAACAGTACTAATAATGGAAAATACACTTTAAAGAACACACGCAGAGGAAGAGAAACAAGTTGTTTCATGCTTTCATACAGTGGTGCAGGAATAGAGCTATCCCAGCTACAAAGCCGAGACAGAGCAAAACATTCCTTGTTTACATTTCTGAGTTCCTGGTCCCTCAGATAGGATCGAAAGACAGAAGAACCTTTGGTATCTCAGACCTCCACCTCTCAGTTTCCCTGATGCTATATCTTAAATGTTAATGTCAATGTATCTTACCCTGAAATCACCCAGCATTGTCTCTCTCCACTTGAGCATAGCAACCTCATGAATAAGACTAGTCTTGATCTCTTCAGTCTGTCCAGCTCCCAAGTCATGTCTGCCTTTGGTTCTCATATTAACAAAGGACTGGAAACAACAGATAAAAGCATTTGCATATAAATCAAGGTAATATAACATTTGTCTCCATGTTTGCTTAAATATCGACATCATATTGTTGATCTGAATGGAAAGTAAACTATATAAAGGACAATACAGTTGTATGGTATCAAGGTAGGAGGACAGTGTTTCATTCAATTGAAATCATGATCATTGCCTTAAATATGCCCTTAAGCAAGGCATGTTATGCATTTTATATAAATCAGTCTCTTTTAAAGCTGGTTTAGAAATACAGTGTACATGTAATAGCTGCCACAAGTAATTCAAACACATACAGAAGAAAAGAAAAAAAGAATACCATTTACTGTTATATTCAGCCTTGTCTTATCATTTATATTGAACATGAATATTAAAGTCCATTCTTCTTCTCGTTCCTGAAAATTGCAGACTTCATGAAATGGAGATTAACGCACTGTGGGTTGATGCGCGCACAGTTAATGGTATGTTTGCAGATATATGTACAGTGACGTCCGGTTAAAAAGTAGCTTGCCTGCATGCTAGACGGTGCCCTCTGCTCAATGTCGCATTGCAAGATCATCATCTCAACTGTAGTATGTGGGTAATTACATAAATTAGGAACCCACTTCGTGACATTTTTGGTGTCCCTGTTACATAAGGAACCCTCATGTATTTGTGGCTAAAAGACTAACGTAGAGTATGATTGTTAAGTGATTCTAGGTATGAGGTAGACCGAATTTTCCGTCTCTTTCGTTCGTTAGCCTCTTATTGGGGTAGGGTCGGCCGACTCTCTCTTTAGAGACGGAAACCGTCTATACACATTCCCATGATAACGCCACGGCCATTTCAGGTCGTAGCGTTTTGCCCCCAAAATCCCCCAAAATGTCATTTTACCTCGTGCATGTTATATTGTAAATTAGGCCTAGGCTATAATAAATCAGTTCCACTTACCAACTTGACTGAAATAATCAGTTTAATAGTCCCTTTTTAGGAATTTATGGGTCAAAATCGAAATCCATGTTGAAAAAGATTTTCAAAATGGATTTCGATTTTGACCCATAATTTCCTTAAAAGGGACCATTAAACGGATTATTTCAGTCAAGTTGGTAAGTGGAACTGAATTATTATAGCCTAGACCTAATTTACAATATAACATGCACGAGGTAAAATGACATTTTGGGGGATTTTGGGGGCAAAACGCTACGACCTGAAATGGCCGTGGCGTTATCATGGGAATGTGTATAGACGGTTTCCGTCTCTAAAGAGAGAGCCGGCCGACCCTACCCCAATAAGAGGCTAACGAACGAAAGAGACGGAAAATTCGGTCTAGGTATGAGGATGCAATATTATGCTTGGAAATCCCTTTAAAATCTCACTCCACTATTTAAGTCTTTACTCAGAGCAACAAATATGTGTGGGATGTAACAGGGACACCAAAAATGTCACAAAGTGGGTCCCTAATTTATGGAATTACCCATATAGTACTGGCACTCACCTCTTGTCTCTTGGCCATGGGGACCATCTTCAGGATGCACCTGTCTGCGATACGGTAATCATCCAGCGTGTAGGCGTCTCTGAGATACTGTCCTTTGAAGCGGATCCTGAACTGATGATCCTCTCGACCCATCACATACAGGATGTGCAGGAGCTTGGCTCTGATGCGAGCCAGGGTGTCCAGTGCGCTGCATTGCAACACGAAGGTATGCACCTGCATGTGAGCAATAACAATTTTACATCAGATATTGAGATGAAATCAGTATGGTATAGGTATCTTACTTAGCTTAGCCTAGCCTACATGTACGTATGGTAATGGACAAACTGTCCTCTCATACATGTATAATGTACATGTAGATGTGGCCTTGTGGGATTGAAATTTAAAATATAGTTTGAAAAGGTAACAGAGGTTGAGAATTTTTAGGTGTCTTTAGATTTAGGACTCAATGCAATGTGGATTAATAATGTGTAATTAAAGTCATTAGATGTTTTCATAAGAAGTAATACATCATTATAATGATTCATTCTCCAGTCATTTCATAGCCTAGGCATGGTCATATTTTCATACTCATAATACATTACTAGATTTTCTGGCGTGAATATAAATGAAAAGAGGTTCCCAATTAGATCTATATGCACAAATCACTCTCAGTCTTACTAGATCTATCTTAGCAAAATCTAAACATGATCATGATGATGAAGTCTTTTGCATGATTGATGCTAACCCCTTGACAAAGAATGCATATGAAAATAAGTCAGCGACAATACTATTATTTCACATCGTTTACTTAACACTAGTTAACAGTTCATTGCATTGTTCATGCATTTGCAAGAGCTCGCAGCTCAGTGTGCACCAGGCGCCCAGGCCCAGAGCCCGAGCCACCGCGGCCACGGCCGCGGCGAAGCTCAGCACTCAGTCATCTCGCATCTCGTGAGCCATAATCAACACAAATGAAACTCACCACAAAAGCACTGCTCTCAACGTAAAGAAGCATCTTACTCCACTAAAATATCTTGCATACGTAGCTTAAATGACTGAACATAACTGTCACTATAATATCAAAAACTAGATGCGCACAAAAGTCTGGAAACTTTTCGGTGAATCTTCTCATGGACGTCTATCTTCCTCCATTTTCCCCGTACCCGAGTCAATCAATTATGCAAATGAGCGTCTTTATGACGTCATTGGTCCCAAGGAAACGATGCCGTTCGCAGATACCCGGGTGTCAAAATCTCAAATCGGTTATTGGCGGGTTACCTTTTCATCTCATTGTATATATTTTCTCTACCGCATAATATTCAGAAAAATTTAGATGCGCTCTGTTTAATTCATAAGATCATGCTATCGATCGAAATAGAGGTTCTAAGTTTTGGGAAAAACATGATGGGAAAATGGAAGTTTTATAGCTATATTCATAATCGTCATTACAATTAGCAATAAAAGTACATTGAAGGGAATTTCTTGATTAAAAATATTTCTTATAGTTTTATTATATGCCTTTCTTACATGCAAATACATAGGCGCTGGAAGCGGTGCATGTGTTAATGCAGGGGGAAGGGGGGGGGGGGCAGGTATTAGCTATATAGAGTCCATGAAGAGCAATTTTGTATTTCTTATTTGTCGTAATTAACCTTTTTATTGGTCACGCGTGCTGAAAATATGTTTTTTGCATTAAATTTACAGCTCGAAACACCGCGGTGCTCCAAGCCTCTAACATATAATTGTGCTCCGGCTTCTGGCAACAATTGGTCCGGGCTTTTTTTTTTTAATACACTGTTGGCCATAATGGTGGAATAATAATTTTCACCCCTTGGGGCCCAATTTATTGAATGATTTTGACAATGATTTATTCCTAATAGATCTAGATAATAGTAAAAACATTCTCAGATTTTATTGAATGACAATTGGGGAGTGTTTGTTTTGCGTGACTGCTAAAGCATGTGTGTGCTACTATGCTAATCAACTAGGGGACCTACGTCTTTAAGTCATAACTGACAGTAATGGGGATTAATGCCTCATAAAAGGGCACTAATATAGCACATCGACACGGTTTTGATCCTGGGGGCCCACAGTAACGAGGCCATTGCTTAGCCAATGAATCGTGACTGTACGCAGCGGGCGCTAGGGTACGTCGACACCCCCACAAAAAAAAAAAAAAAAAGCAATACATTTTCAATAATTCATTGCATTTTCCCCCAGTCCCCAACAGATAAAATTTCTCTGTAGGGCCATGCATTATGGTTCAAGACATGCCCACATAGAAGATTTTTTATGTTGGGGGTCGGGGCAAAATACAATGAATTATTGAAAAATTATTGCATTTTCTTAGTTTTTTGTTTTTGTGGGGGCGTCGACGTACCCTAGCGCCCGCTGCGTACAGTCATGATTTATTGGCTAAGCAATAGCCTCGTTACTGTGAGCCCCCAGGATCAAAACCGTGTCGATGTGCTATATTAGTGCCCTTTTATGAGGTATTAATCACCATTACTGTAAGTTATATGACTTAAGGACGTAGGTTCCCTAGTTGATTAGCATGGTAGCACACACATGCTTTAGCAGTCACGCAAAACAAACACTTCCCAATTGTCTTTCAATAAAATCTGAGAATGTATACTATTATCTAGATCTATTAGGAATAAATCATTGTCAAAATCATTCAATAAATTGGGGTAAAAATAATGATTCCACCATTATGACCAACAGTGTACATAAACTAGAATGTCGGGGGGGGGACTTGGGGGAGGGGCGAATCCCCCCCCCCCCTTCCTCATACGCACAGATCCGTTGGCATCTCGTCTCCTTATTTCTACATAACATTGATTTAATTTGATTGAAGGAATTAATTACTAATTCTTGTTGAATTGAATAGAATATATACATCGTCAATATTATATGACTAAAATGATAAATCTATATAGAAAGAACAATAATGCAGACAATTTAAAAACAAAATATGAATGTGGGTGTAACCCGACTAAAATGGCCCTAAAATTAGAATTTATTTTGTTACAATTAGGCTATATAAGCTTATGTTTACAAATACTTGAAGAGTTTGTATAATGCTTTTATGCAAGCCAAAATAGGAATATAATATGTGCTGTTCACTATTCCACTTCTTATAGGTGTTACAGGGATATTGTCCCGAAAAATATTACATAAAATAATACATATTTTGTTTTAATTTGATGCATAGTATGAAAAGAAACGAGACAGAGACTTGGAAGCAGACTAGTGAAGCACGACCTCGTATACCCGACCTAGTCTGCAGGCACAGACCCTAATTTGACACTTAATCAAAAAATCATTGTGCCTTGAGAGAAGTCTAGCCCAGCTACCTACTGGTCGTGTCAATATCACAGACCCTAATTTGACACTTAATCAAAAAATCATTGTGCCTTGAGAGAAGTCTAGCCCAGCTACCTACAGCTAGCTACAGTACATGGCCTATGGTAGTCTTATAGTGCAGACTCACTTTTACGACTGACCAGGGTTTGTGCTTGCAGACTATACCCGACCGACGAGGGATCGAGTTTGGAGGTCAAGATTGGGAAACAGTATTCACACTCTCAGAAATACGTCATACATATACCGCACCATGGACCACTAACACTGCGCTCTGTGTACTGCATGCATGCAGCTGAACATACTCTTTACGGCATTATCCTCAATATGGTAAGTACTACATGTTTGTGTCAATATGATCCTATCGCATGTAATGATTTCTTGCCATCCAGGCGTTCATCACCCGCTGAATGTTCCACACGTCGACTGTGGAGGAGAAAAAGAGTTAGAACACGGCGTCGGATTGTAGCCATTGTTTACCAGTTATACTTGTCATGGTTATTGATTTTCATATCGCAAAATGTTATCAATATAATCAATTAACATCAGATTTACTGACGCGTAGGCCTACATCTATTAAGTCTAGATAACTGACTCATGCAGTCAGTGATTGTATTTTGTGATTGTTGATGGAATCAATTTTGAGTCGAATAGTCTTGAGCGATATACCAATACATGTATGCATGATGTAGGCTCCTGACATATAGCCAGCAAGATAGTGTACTTGAATATCCTAGGTATACTACGTACGTATATGGCAGTGTTATCACGTAGTTCAAAGTGGTAAAAATATTCCCCCTTGTAGTGTTATCTTGGTCGACACTATATGGGCTCCAAGATTCTTTCATTAATATTCATGAGCTTACGTGCGTGCGAGCGCGCGAGCACGTCGCACCCGACCAGCCATGCAGCTAAGTTTTCCTATTTGTATAGCAGAGCACCTCCCTGAGCAGAGTAACGGTAGGGATATGTGTATAGAATGACACATCTCTTATGCCTAACTCTATGACAGGCAATTCATGTGCGTTGACCAGAGTATCCAAAGTTTGAGGAGGAGGAAAGGACCCGGGTTCAAATTGTCTTTTAGCTGTGAAGAACCGTTTGTGAAAGATTTGTTCTCTCTTACCCTATTAACCTTTGAGCCGCTATATATCGGGCTCCTACTCTCAATTATTAACTATTAAAGTAATGATAAATAATGATGATGATGAAGGGAATATACGATTTTCAAATTGGGGTTTCAGACGATAATAAGAGTTTAGAGATTACTCTCGATTATTCTTATTATGAATAATTTAACTCGTATTAATCACATTGCATCTTAAGCGGGCTCCTAAACACTATTATATCGGGAGTCCTATCCTTTGTGAAGTAAAAAAATAATGATAATCGTAGAGCTTGAGGATGAAAAAAAGAAAATGAGGTGACGATTTATTGAAACTGATGTATTATGTCGTGTTGTGAGATAAATGGAGTTCAGATAATCCCCTAAAATACTTGGAATCGCCAGGCTTAACAGCTAAAGCGGGCTCCGAAACTCTATGACGGGCTCCAATCCTCTGCGAAGTATTAAAATAATCATAGAGATGATGAAAAAAGGAAAAGAAAGTGACGATGTGTTGTACTGATGTTATATAAAGGTGTTGTAGTTGATGATATATAAATTACGAGTGTTGTGAGATAAATAGAGTACAGAATAAACCCCTAAAATACTTGGAATCGCCAGGCTTAAAACCTGTATTGACAATGCACGTACAACTAAAGCGGGCTCCGAAACTCTATGACGGGCTCCAATCCTCTGCGAAGTATTAAAATAATCATAGAAAATGATAAAAAGAGGAAAATGAGGTGACGATTTGTTTAAACTGATGTTATATATATTGTGTAGTGTTCTGAGATTAAATAGAGTACAGAATAAACCCCTAAAATACTTGGAATCGCCAGGCTTAAAACCTGTATTTGACAATGCACGTACAACTAAAGCGGGCTCCGAAACTCTATGACGGGCTCCAATCCTCTGCGAAGTATTAAAATAATCATAGAAATTTATGAAAAGTAGAAAATGAGGTGACGATTTGTTTAAACTGATGTTATATATTATATTGTGTAGTGTTATGAGATTAAATTGAGTACAAAATATACCCCTAAAATACTTGGAATCGCCAGGCTTAAAACCTG